>CM042747.1:35345354-35359653 GCA_022496165.2 Catalaphyllia jardinei | reverse complement strand
ATATATTAATTTCCTTGTTTAACTTTCGCTGAAACCAAACTTTCGTGATCTATCCCTTGCCAATTACAGTTCCCAACGTTGGATTTATTTCTCCATCAACTGTAACTTAGGTACGTTAGTCCGGACACAAATCCTTGATCCAAAATTCCTTCAACACTGAAGCTTCTACAGCCGGATAAGATAAGAGTCGTTAAAAAAGTGATACAAGAGCGTTACTAGTATCAAAGCATTTTGTAAAATTTGTCATTAAAATATAATCTTATTATTAAAACTTGATAATTCTCCATTACAATTTCAGTGCTCGTGATGATATGAGAAAAAGCATGATTGAAGCTTACAACCTGTCACGGGCGATAAACCGGAGTCTAACAGGTTATGACAGAAAAGTCAGACCAAACGCAGGTGGACCCCCAGTCATAGTGAAAATAGAATTTAAAGTCATTTCCTTTGGAGAAATCAAGGAGGCTAATATGGTACGCCATTAAAGAGCATTCAGCTACGTTCATTTCAGTTTCAGTAGCAGTTAAGCGTACAATGTACAATCGCAGATCGCAGCGCTGAATGTCCAAGTGAATATTCCATCATACGTGAGATTTCTGCTGTCCCATAGACAAAGTATAAAACAATAGTATTAGTTACATTTTCCCCTTAAAATAGCCTAATCTTCCAAGGTTTGATTCTAGTAAAGCACCTGCGTAAAACAAGAAGTTTATATCTATTCTCATGCTTTCCTCTCAGTATGCACTGATTGAAATGCATTTTTCATAGTATTTCATTTTCCAGCATTCCTAAATAACAGTGGTCAGTTCATTTGTAAGCCCTGGTTTAAGGAGAACTGAATTGATTCACCTTTTTGATAAATTTATCCTCAAGACAGATCTACTAAAATGATCGGTCTTGACTTCATTTCAGCAACAAAGATTGGTTTCTCAAACGCTCCCGTAATTTCATTCCAACAACTCAGGCATATTAAAATTGAGACTGAAGTGACACAGTGGAATTAAAACTTAACTTTTTGAGCCTGGATTAGAAATTTAAGAATGCTTTCGTTGTCTTAAAGGAATACTCGATGGACATCTTCATGCGGCAATGGTGGCACGATCCAAGGTTTAAGAATAACTACAGCAAACCATTCAACGTGGCCGCCGATCCAACTAAACTGTTCTGGACTCCAGATACGTACTTCTGGAATGTGAAGGATGCTAAATACCATCACGTGACCAGGGAGAATATGAGAGTGAAAATATCTCCTGACGGAGAGGTTTATTACAGCACAAGGTATAATGATAATACTACACTAGATGCACATCTGCGTTCACTCGGGTTTTTCTGTTGGATGCATTTGCAACATGCAACTTTTAGTTTATCTTGCAACTGTTTTTCTGTTTTGGTATGCCAGAGATGCAGGTCTCATACATATGCATACAAAGATATGAAAAGAGCATGTGTTATTCTGGGGGAGGGAGAGGAGGGGGAGGTAGTGTCATACATCGTTGGTTATTATTTCAATACATATTAGTAGAAACTATTTACATTTTTTTTAGTATTGACTTGATTAACAGCCCCAAGTGCTAGGGTGAAGTCATTACCAAAGCATATTAGAAGACTAACTATTAATTTTATGGGGTTGTTAGAGTGGTTTTCATGAATCCGTGAGATATACTTTAACATATTCTGCACTATAACACTCCATTTTTCTTTCATTTGGAGTTACAGAGCTAGGATACTTTGCTCAAAATACATTGGTTTATCGGTTATAATGATTTCATTAAACCAGGACAGTACTAAGTAACTGTTAGTGTTAAGAGTGATTTTCATCTCCTGTGAAAGAGTAGGGTAACTAATAGTTAGTGGTGTACTGTGAATCTTTTGTTTTCTTTTGTTCCGCTCTAAAACGTGCAAAGAAACAAAAGGTGACAAGCCATTTAGCACCTTTTAACTTTTATGTGATTCATCAATAGTTCCCAAGCTTATTGAAATCAATCTAATCAAAACAACTTTTTCCGTTTGCCCTTAAATGAAAAATGACTAATGATTTGTAGCATTTGATGATGAACAAAAAGTTTAGAGTGTACTAATTACAGTAATAATTGCAATTTTTACTTGCACATGAAAATTATCTAACTGTTTTCGTTCTGTATTATATAACCAGCGAGGAAAAAGACAATGACAATGAAAATACTTCGAGGGCATGATAGCAGAAATTGTCATCCATCAAGAACAAAAATAGATTTTTTTTGTAAGGAATCAGTAGGTTTATAGTAATACGCTACATAGATGTCACTCTTGCAGGCCGAATTAGTTTGTTACAAGAGAACAATGAGAGAAAATAATCGATAAACCCGATATTTTATGTTTTTCAAACTTTGACAAATTCTTCCACTACAGTTTAACAAAAAAGTCGTTTTACTTTGTTCTTTTCCAGCACTCTAACATTCACATGACAATACACTGAAGATGGAGTATTCACAAAATAATACGTGCATAGACAAATTCTGACCTTTCGGAGTCTTGTTCCTAGGACGTTTCAAACTTGGTATCGGTATTCTGCTTGGCTCACGGTGACGTCTTAATCGACTACCATGCTTCCATTGATGGTTATTTAGATGAACATTAGGTAGCTTAGATATAGCATGATTTTCGTTAGGTCCACTCATAAGTGTTCACTCATAAAGACATACCTAATGAATTTCGCGGACCGATTCGTCCGAAAACGCTCGACGTCTTTTAGTGTTGGTCCACTGCAGACGGAGTGTGCATAGTATTTGTGCTTACTTACAGCCGCAGGCCATATACCATTGTACGCATGCGCATAACTTCACGCTTGCGTATTGACGAGTGAACTGCGATTTGTGGCTGAACGGAAAAAAAGGAAGGCAAAATTTCAATTTGGGCGTTTCCTTCGGAAAGGCCAAGTAGAAACCTCATTACTATCAGTACACATAACTGTCACTGAGCAAATAATTTAGACAATTATTTTGGCACAGTCAGCGATTGTTCCCGCTTCTTTTAAGTGACAAAAATAGAATTAATTTTCTTCCTCAACTAGGTGTAATAGCTGCGAGCTATTATGTCGAGAATAGGACGCAATATAGCTTCTTTAGTTGTTTTAATTTCTTAAGGACGTTCGCGCTAATTGTTTCTGCGCATCCTTACTGCGCACGCAAATCTACATGCCACGTCATGCATCGAGCGCGCGCTAAGCACTAAAATAAACAATGATAGGGCAGATGGCCATTGCTATAGCTTTGTTTGGATTTAACGATCTTGGACGTTCGCTGACCCCTACTTTCTTTTCAGAAACAGATTTTAATTACAATTATCTCCACATTGTCCAAAAATGAACAAAAAAACCAATGTGGAAGTTAAAAAAATTTCAAGATTTCTGTCCACGAGAAACATGGAATCCTACCATCTTGCGGCTGCAAGGCGCGTGAAACTATGGACGCTAAATGCGAACTTGTTCTTTGAGGAACCTCATCAGTTGACTAAATTCGCTTAATTGGTCTATTTAAACCATATTCGGCAGACAAAATGTCCCTTCAAAGCTCTAATTGCAATATTTTCGGACTTGCAGCTACTGTGGCCTTCTTCGCTAACGAAGCCCGATTTACTCAGATTTACGTGTTCTTCCAGGTATGTTCTCTCCAAAACGAAGTCGGTGACCCCCATTTTTTTTACATTTCTAAAATCACTAACTCATCATCTTTCAATGGTAAAATTTTCAGAAAAAATCAATATTAGAAAATTTTCGCGCGAACGTCCTTAAACAACATTGCGGCTTCGAAAAATCGTAAGGCACGATGGTTCACGTGGCATTTACGTCACTAGAAGTGCATTCAAAGTACATATCATCACACTAAATGCCGTTTCTACCAGCTCGTTGTGCAAACTCCACAGCCCAGTGACGGGGTTTTTTTTGTTATTGTTGTTATTGTTTTTTTTTTTCAAAAAAAAGAAATAAGTTTGCCTGCTGTGCAGCATAAAATAAGTTTTATATACTCGGCTTTAAATAATACGCGAAACCCAACGTTAACCAGAGACTGGGTTTTAACCCGTGGTCACTATCAGCCTGGAGAAGAAACAAGGATGCGAGTGTGATAGGTTGAAACCTTCTAATAATAAACCTAAGGAAGTGACTTATGAGCCTGAAAATGTACTCAATTTACACCAATCATTTGACTCAAAAAGATAATGCATGAGGGCAATTTTAGATAATGTTTTAATGTTTGGACAATTCTATAACAACTTTATAAACCATTGACACTGAGTGATAATTGCCTACAAAATTAATCTAAGCTGGCAAGCTCTTAGTTCATAATTTATGCACTTGTATTTTATTAGACATTTTTATTGCACACTTTTGTGGCACACTAAATCATAATAGTCTATCTCGAACTTTGTCTATTTCAGAATCACCTTAACAGCCCAGTGTGATATGGATTTGCGTCTTTACCCAATGGACACGCAGTATTGTCCCCTTATTATAGAAAGCTGTATGTAATTTGAGTATGGCCATGTTTAGAAATAGGATGTCTTGTTATTGCATCTTCCGTAGAACTTTAACAACCGCAGCACGTGACCTCTTCATACATTCTCTAATTGAATTTTCTTTAACAAACAGATGAAAGAAAACAAATACGACAGCCATTAACCCAACTGATCTGCTCTTGACCCCTTCGCACCTCTAAAGAACTAATGTTTCCGATGTTCGCCTATTCCAGTTATGCGCTCCTGATGCGAATATAAATCATTTTGCATATCTTTTATTTCTAAAGACAACCAAACAAAACGTTACGGAGCTGTGTCCTTTTGTAAATTGTTTGGTCAAGAAAACAAGAACAAAAATGTGCAGCGTTGAGAGCAAGAATAAAATACAAACTAGCTTTGCCTTTAAAAGTTGTAAGACAGCCGAAGACCCATTCCACTTATTTCTGTTTGATGGCAGATGCGTACACGACAGCAGATGTAGATTACCGGTGGAAGGGAGGAGATGATCAGGGGATAGAAATAGTCTCCGCAGAAATGGCTCAGTTTGATCTGACTGGAGTTAAGACTCGCACCAAATCCCAGACCAACAGTAAAGGTGACAAAGAGGAGCGAGTAACAAAAATGTCATGCTAACTTACATAGTTCTTTTAAACAAAAGAGATGCAGTTTTCGGCAAGGAAAGACACCACTGTCACACTAATGGTACAACAGAATGTTTGCTAGAATAAGTTCATAAATTAAACGATGGTCTTTTTTTCGAATAATGAACGTGCAAGACAGCTGGATGGACAAATATATGTACCTTTAAAAACAACCAACAGAACGCCATCACCTCCAGTCCATTTAACTTTCCTCTAGTCCAGTCCCTCAACTCTCCTTTCTTCCCGCCCCATATAGGGGCTGAACCCGGGCGAGCGAAAGAAGAGTCCAGGATGACTTGCATGCGCATGCTCAGAACGCCGCCATTTTTCCCCCCAAATCGGGGGAAAACCATATTTTGAAGTATTTTCCAGATTTGGCTTGTGGCGCGATTTTCTGAATGATATCTGCATTCAATTTCTGCATTCAGATTGATTAAAATCATGTCAATTAATTCCAGATCAGTGGAATTTCACCAGTACCACGCTATACCACATTCGATTTGTTTTGTTATCACAATATCAAAGATAACGAAAGAAAATCTTTGCCAAGATTTGTTGACAATTAAAAACACCGACTCGGACTTAAAAGTGCACGCGCTGCATTATGCAAATGAGCTACTTGTACGCGTCAGACTTTCCTTTCAAAAACTTTTGCAAACTCGCTTAATATGCAGAAACAATACGAAAAATTGTTTGGGAAAAGAGTAATGACGCGTACTCGTTGTCGATGCGATAAAAGTACAGACTACGATAAGCCATGGCCATATTTCGATAGTTACGTTTTTACCAGAATATCAACGTCAAAGAAATTGCGCGAGCGCGAGCTGAAAAAGGAATTGCGCGACACTTTGACGCAAGCAGCGTGGTTGGGACCTAGTAATTTTTTATTGGTTTGTTCTGAGCATGCGCATGCAAGTTATCCTGGACTCTTCTTTCGCTCGCCCGGGTTCAGCCCCTATATGGGGCGGGAAGAAAGGAGAGTTCAGAGACTGGACTAACTTTCTTCGAATTTTGTGCTGATAAAGAAACTGATATTACAAGTGAAAAATGATCATCGCAGTAAATTTTCCAATTTTAAGCAACTGAAAAAAATCAGGGCTTCAACGGGACACGAACCGATGACCTCGGCGATACCGGTGCGATGCTCTACCAACTGACCTATGAAGCCACACATTGGGAGCAAGGCCAATTTATTGAGTTCATATCTCCCGTGAGGTGTATGACTAAAATTGCATAGCGAAGACTCTAGGTTTGCCAGTCAGTAATAACTGAGGCTGAAATTCGTTGTCTCGCTGCTCTTAATGGATTAGCCACTCAGAGACACACATCGTCTCTATCGCAGCAAAGTTCGGATGCGCTCTAGAATTCATTTACCTTAGTAAGTTTTTCCACTAAAACTATTTATTCTCTTTTTAACAAAAGGTTCTTTTGCAAGTCTCACAGCGGTGTTCTCGTTTCGAAGACGCACAGAGAGCTTTGTGTCTGCTATCTTTGTTCCTGCCATAGTGTTGGTTGTCCTGTCTTGGTGTTGTTTCTTTATATCACCCTCTGCTGTCCCGGCCAGAGTGGCTCTCAGTATTACCACTATCTTGACATCAATTTTGCTTAAGGGGAACGTTAACAGGGACATGCCCAAGGTCAGTTACATGAAGGCAGTTGACTACTTCTTGCTGACGTCTTTTGGCTTCATTTTCGCCGCGTTGATCGAGTTTATCATCGTGCTCAACACTAATCCAGTATTCTCAGCGCCTTCCTGGTGCAAAAGGGGGACAAAGACGGATAGCAAAAAGGAAATCGCGATGGAATGTGAGGTAGGTACATGAATTATGATATCAATCTTTATCCTCATTTTAGAAAGGAGAATTCTGTGATTCATCAAGGCATTCCCCTCTTACTTAGCTGATGATTTCCTAATTTCTCCTTACAGCTCCGTTGGTAACGGTCAATAATTTACAGAATCCTCCATGCGAACCTTGTTAAAACAATACTTCTATAATGTTTTTTTTATTTTTTCCCTTTTAAGGCCCATAGCAGAGGCAGTATTGATCTTATCGTGCAAGTAATGGATGAAGGAGTGTGCAGAATCAGGAACAACAAAGGAAATATAAAGCTGAAACCTCAACCCAAACAACAGCTTCCTACAACACCACAAGAAGGAGTTAAACCCAAAGCCCACTGGATCGACCGATTGTCAAGATTTGTCTTCCCCACTTTATACGTCACATTCCTTGTTTCCTACACCATATATTACGGTGTGCTCAGGGAAGAAAACCAAGGAAACAAAGATGTGGTGGAATAAACAATTTATCTGAAGAAGGAAAAGATAATGTAAATGGAAATAATGACAGTAACAATTGAGGCTTCGCATACTTTTTCGATGAATGCAGAAATCAAGAGTTAGAAAAACAAAGCTACATGTAACATTTCTCTGTCCATATAAACACGGTAATAACACCATTAGTTTCGAACTGAATGGAAGGAAACTAACAACGCTTATGTGGAAACAATATGAAACGTTTTGAAGGGCTAAGGTGCTGAGTAAAAGAAAAGTAATTGATCTTTAGGTCAAGAATAAAACGGCTTTATTCAGATAGCAGCAACAGGAATTCATTTTAGCTTTTATTGTTACTGTTCCACCTACAGGCCATTTTACAGAATTATAAGACGGAGATGAAACGAAATCTCACACTGTCCAAGCCCAGGACAACAAATCAGCACGGTTGTACTGATCTCGGCAGATTAAAGGCTCAAATTTCAGATTTAAGATTCAGATTTCAGTTTGAAAATTACTTTTTTTAATTACCAGGGAAAGATGACAGACGAAATATATATTCATAATTTGATGGCTTAACAGGTTAAAACCGAGGATTGCAAATGGTAAAACAAATCTCACGTTAAATCTGTTAAGAAATCTTATAAAGTGCCCGATGGAATAACGGATTGATTCGTCATATAGAATTAGAATTAGAATCAAATTTATGATAAATGTTTAGCTAAGATATTTCGTGAATCAACTAAAACAAACCGGTATATTGTCAGACAAAAACGAACCAGCGGTGTTATTCGAAAGATTGTAATTGTGTGAGCTAAACTACTTGGCTGTACTCTTGAAGTGATTTGGAAATATGTACAAAGTTAATTCTTAGTAATTATATCCATTTATTCTGTTTATAGGATAGTTATTCTTCTGGCTATACGATGCTGCTAAAGCTGTGGTTTCGTTTTTGGTAATTTAAGTCTTTCCTTGCATCCTCTATTTACTTCACTTTTGCAAAAGTCAGTTAAAAATCCTTTTCAAAAGTCAGTTAAAGCTTATCACTATGAGAATGCGGTTATTTAACGGTAAGTTATGTGTTGTAAATACTGTAAAATATCCTTTGAGTAGGCTGAAATAAATCTCTCCCAATTGTACTCTGCAGTTTATGTGACCATTATCTGTTATCTTTTATTAACTAGGGAGAGTCCGTCACTGTACAAACTTCAAACAATCATAAACGACTGACCCAATACCCCCTAACCCAAAGTTTGTTGTAGCTATAGGTTACAGCTGTTAGTAGCTTATGGGTCAGGGAGAGTTTCGAGACCGCTGTGCAATATGGCTATGAAACATAAAAGCTAGTTTATAGAGCTTTTGCCGCCGTAGTCTCACAATCCTCGCGGCTTTCCTATCAAATGCCCCGCTGTTTCAGAACTGCGAAGGTCAAATTCCGTGTACGTTACTCACTGGAGAAAACTGAACTGAATCAATGCTACCACAACCGTTCAGTAAATTTGTTGTCACTTGTAAATACAGCCAAGATAGTGTTCGCTCGAAGATCGTCACGAAAATATTCAGCTAAGTGTCGCATTTTCAACTCCTTTCTCGGTTTTTGGAAATGTGATCAAACACGGTGTTTCGTGTTTGATATATTAAATCTTGATGTGAGCCTACGATAGACAGGATGAGTTAACTAACCTGTTCTAATGACTGAACAAAAACATACAAAACTTAGAAAAAAGCAGAGGAAAGCTAAGAATATTCTTCTCAGTATAGAGTACCGAAGTGTGACGTCACAAAAAATAAATTTGTGAAATTATGGGATTTGGTGCCATTTTCAGTTAAAGCGTCCTTAGAAAAGGGTCCTTGCCAAAAATTACCTCTTAATTGTAATTCCAGGCCGAAATATAAAGGATGAAAGTTTGATACTCCTCCATATAAATCTCTCTAATTTTGAGTTGGTTCCAAACTGAAGGAACCAGAACAAATTTTGAAGGGTTTGTATGGGATGCTATCAAACTTTGATCCCTTATATCTCCATCGGGAATTGCAATTCAGAGCTAATTTTTGGTATGAGGGCATCACTTAGGATCCTCTATAAGAATATGACATCATATCCCATAATTTCAAAAAATGTTTTTGTGACGTCATCACTTCGGTACTCTATTGATAATATTATTATGGACACCTATAAATAGGCAGGGTATTAGTAACCGGTATATAAGCAGCCGTTAGCGCATGATTATCCAGGTTAATTACCAATTAAAATGTGATTGAGTATTTATCAATAACATTATAATAAAGAATAATAATAATAACTTAATAATATGTTTTGATTTTATTTATAGAACTATTTTGAATTTACAACTACATTTGCGAACCTGCCGCTTTTCACTTTGTCATATCTTTGATCCAGAGTTACAGTCAAACAGGTCAAGCGTTCCTCTCACCAGTGGATTAATAATTTCATTATCGCAAATTTGAT
Organism: Catalaphyllia jardinei; assembly: GCA_022496165.2. Taxonomy (NCBI): domain Eukaryota; kingdom Metazoa; phylum Cnidaria; class Anthozoa; order Scleractinia; family Caryophylliidae; genus Catalaphyllia; species Catalaphyllia jardinei. The sequence continues at coordinate 35,349,779 of CM042747.1, read as the reverse complement.
TTCAGGAATCATTTCAATAATCTGGTTGTTAGATGAATGATACAAAATTCAAATCAAGCCTCAGTTCAAAACTCGAACTTTGATTGGCTTATTGCTCACTTCTAGTGCGTGAGAATTTGACAGGTGCGTGAGAATTTGACAGGTGTACAATTTGCATAATCGGCCAAGGTCGCTAACAAGCGTGATTTGCCTTTCCTTTCAAATCCATTTCTCTGTCCAATCTTTGGAATTCGAAAATATAAATTGTCTCAAGTTTGAGGATACTGGTAAAATTACAGAAAAGTAATGTTGCTAGAGTGAAGTGAAATGACTGTTGTTCGACAGATTATAACAGATTATGCAAATCAGTAAACCCGTGAAATTCTCACGCTGACCTGGCACTGGAAGCCAGCAATATTCTAAACGAAATTCAAGTTTTGAACTGAGGCTTGATTTGAAGTTTCCATTATTCATCTGACGAATAGATTATTGAAATGATTACTGAAATCAAATTTGCAATAATAAACTTATTAATCCACTCGTGAGAGGAACGCTTGACCTGTTTTGACTGTAATTGGTGTTTGCCAGTTGGCCCATGCACATCAGATTTCAATAAACAGCAAAACAAAGGAGCGTTGCTACTATTCAAATATACAGGTTTCGGGAATTGTGGAGCATCTCAATTAACTAACCATTTTACTGGAGAATCATTTGATCCGAAGAAGTTAGTAGGAAAATAGATAAGATCTTCGAGGCAGTTGACAACATAGACAACAAAAATAATTAGATAAAAAGACAATGAATAGAGGGCGCTTTCCATTCAACCAAAATTTCAGAAGTTTTGAAATGAGTGCAAATTTTACCGAAACTTCCATGGCAAAATTTCTGGAAAATGCGACTTGTGTTTCTGAAATGCGAACCATTCAACCGAAAATTAAAGGACAAAAATCGAATGATTCCGTTAAGAAATCCCCGAAATTCAAACCGGAAATTTTGGTCAAATGGAGAGCGCCCGCCTTTTTGACGAGGGATTAAATTTGTGGCTGTTAATCCTTGCTCTTGTAATGCACGACGTACGACAGAAGGAAGAGAGCGTACAGAATTGGAAAGAGCACACGGGAGCTTCTGTCAACCCAGTGGTCCTTGGAATTGCTTTGTTGTTTCTCGAGTGGTTTGCTGGGCTTCAGGTCTAATTTCCTTGGGGGAGCGCTGATCTTCAGAATCAGTTCCTCTGCGCCATCCTAAAGAAGAAATGTCAAGAGAGCTAAGAAGACATAATTTCCGACAGAAAATTTCCACTGTATATGTTGAACGTCTTAGATCTACTAATACAAACCGACATGACTAGAGCGCTGTTCGTCTCGGAGACCAAACAAAGACGAGCAAACTTTTAATGGTCCTTAATCAATTTTTTTTTTAACAGCTTTATTGACCATTTCACATGTTACATACAACAAAATAAATAACCGAGAAGAAATGAAATATATATGCAAAGTGATATGAAGTGATAAGTTCAAAAGGGCAGGTGCGATAGGGACGCGAGGACCCATGCGAGGCACCATCCATGAAAAAAAAATGAAGATACAAATAATAATTAATCAACATCAACTTTTACTGGCTTGTTACTCGGATTGAAAACTAAACTTTAAAAAAACATCATTGATTGACTGGTTCGTATCATTTACCTGGACTTGAACAGGCTCATTCTTTTGTTTCTTCTTGCCGCAGTAGAAACTATCCACGAGTACATTAGAAGTATTAAGAACGATTATGTATTCAATCAGAGCAGCAAAGATGAAGCCGAATGACGTTAACATAAAGTAGTCTACAGCTTTCATATAGCTAACCTAGAAGAAGGAATATAATAGTAACAACAATCAATTTATTTACATAGATTATGAATTCACGACACACTAAAACTCGAAACAAAAGGTAAAGTCTGTCCCTGAGCCAAAGTAGTTCACATTAACAGACCTACTACAGCTACTATAGCTTCATTAACAGCATGGTGAAATTCATAGAAAACGACTCCAGAACATGAAGAACATGGATATCAGTCTATCAAAAGGCTAACTGAGAAACAAAATATTAACAGTGTAATAGTCATATTAACGGTGTGTTTCTCCAATAACTGCTCTGAGTCAACTAAGATAATTAGCACATATTTAACTATTGGTCAGTGCTTAACTGAACTGCTTCCTGATTGAGATGTAGCAAAAGAACAAGCTATTAAAGAGAGAAGCACCATTAAAGACAGGGAATAAATTGCTGTTACTTGGCCATCGATCATCAAGATATCTGTATAGTCTACGTACCTTGGGAATGTTGGAGTTTAGGCTGCTGGACAGCAGAATGGTGGTAAGGATAGTTGTTATACTAAGTGATATTCTTGCGGGGACAGCACTGGGAGTGATGAAAAACGTACACCATGACAACACCACAAGGATAATTTCCGGTACGTACACCGCTGAAATATAGTAGTCGAGCCGACGCCTGAATGAAAACACCGCCTTCAGTTTGGCAAATGAACCTTAAAGGCAATGACAAGATAAAAATACTTAAAAAGCCCTGAATTAATTGAATAAAAGAATACGAAACTGGAACGAATCAAGACTGGGCCATACTGATTAACACCATACAGGTGGGTAATTTCTTTATGATTCGGAATTCAATATATATTACTAGTAATAGTTCTCACTAAATCTGCCCCCGCTTCTATTTTATCCCTCAAGGGATAAAATTCTTAAAAAATTATACTACGTGTAAGGAAACTATTATTTATTCAGTTGTCTGAACTGAAACTTTACATTTTTTTTGTAAACTATATCAATCATACTGTTCGAGTAACTTAGGAATCTTATCATAAATATGATCCAAGGAATCAACCTAGTTAACTAACCAGACAACACACTCTGTTTAACTCATTCTATCACATGATATTCTTTACATACTAACAGTAATAAAAGATTAGGAGTGCGTTCTGCGGCGCCTGTGATAATAGTTCTCTGTTGCTGAAATCATTATCTCTATGTGAACAGCTGAAGTTTCGCGAACAGATGTGACATACTGGCAAAATCCACTATTGAGGATTATTTGATTTCTCTGCTCTATGGTTAGCAAGCGACGTCCCATCTACTGAATTATTTTCAGGTGAACTCCGGGGGTGAACTACGATATGGTAACCTTTCATGACATGTTGCGTGACGGCTCTAGTTTCAGTAAAGTCACAACTGAAATGGAACATTAACCTTTCAAATTCATCTTAAACATTCACAAGAAATTGAGTTCGGAACATATATAAATTTATATTCGTTTGAATCGTCGAAATAATGAGTATTCCCAGATATTTCTTTCGTCAGGATCGACAAAAATCTCGGATTACAAAGTCACGCGAAACCGTTACGCTACGCAAATTTCTTTAAAACCCTGACTTCGAAGCGATATATCTCTCCAACGTGAATAGCTATCACACATCGGCTCCAGTAAAAATCTGTTCGTTATAACAAGCCAGCTTTATCGAATTAAAATTTCAGCGAAATCGAACAAAACCAGAGTTAAATTTTTTTTTTTCACCGACCCCACTTGACCTTATTGACACAAGAAATTACGAAGCATAACACGAGCCGAAAGAAAAAAAATACGGCCTGAAAGCTGCAATTTGAATGGGAACAGTTTCTTTGAACCTTTCTTAGTTGATTTAGACGAAAAAATGACCTCGACGGGCTACAGAAGAAAACAAAACCAAAAACAGAGCGAGACTGATAATTTATTCAAATTACTCACTACATGGCGAACATCACGTACAAGGTGAAAGAGCTTTCTTCTGAATAATTGCAGCCTTCGAAGCCAGCTACACCTCCCAAATTACTTTCGCAACACTTACAAATGTCCTGACTTCCATTTCGAAAAGACTTGACCACAATTTTCAATTTTGAGCAAATAAACATTTCCACAACATCGATAGGATGTGTTCTCTCGTTCCTCGAGAACTCAAATACTCTCATGAAGTGCATTCTGGAAAAAAAGATCAAACCACTCTGCTGTTCTAGTTTGATACTGAAACAAACCATTTGTCTTGATATACGAGGACTCTTCGAGCAAATATATCTCGAAACCAGACCAGAAGTCGAGATTTTTTTCCGAGATGTAGACAGAAGTATCACGTTGCAGTCGCGATCGATATAGGCAAATTGACAAAAAGCTCGACTTAACAAGAATAGTCCAGTTTCGAATTCGCCTTGACCGCTGATTAAAAGCACTGAGAACGCATTTGTACAGGGTTAACCTCGACTTAAAGTAAAATATTCACAAATTCCAGCGAGAAAATGACCTGTTTACAGCTCTGTGTATTGTTTAATATTCAAATTTGTGTCACCTTCCCGCTGGTATTTATGAATATTTTTTTAAGGTCGAGGCTAACCCTGTAGAAATGCGTTGTCAGTGCTT
>CM042747.1:35317874-35330354 GCA_022496165.2 Catalaphyllia jardinei | reverse complement strand
TAAAAAGAATAATTGGCTCCAATTACAGCTATGGAAGGTGTGAATTATGGAATCATTCATTTCACAATATGGACACTTAGCGTCTTCCGCCAATCCAAAGAGGAATAACTCCTTCCTGGTGACTACTATTCTATGTAAAAGTTTGAAATAAAATTCCTTAAGTTTGTTATCTTTACAAACACATTTCGAGCGGGAAAAAAAAAGGTTTTCAGAGATTCTTGATCAATTTGCAGGTCTCTTTCCCATTTAGAAAGAGCCTTCAGCTCAACTGGTTCTTTGTTTATGAGGAGCCAATAATAGTCTCTATTTTTCATTTTGGTTAAATTTAAAGAGATCTCTGGGGAGAACTGAAACATGCTATTTAACAGCATATCTGATCTGTCCGTGGGGTTAGCCCTCGCACTTTCTACAAAGTGTCTAGGGATAGCAGAAACTACTTGAAAGTAGATAAGAAAGTTGCATTTAAGGTCATATTTTTGGATGAATTCTGAATAAGAAAGAAAATTCCCATCTGTTTTGAGAAGATCCTGCACCAGATAGACGCCACGATCGTACCAGTTCCTGTAGAAAATGCTGTGACCGTGGATTAAAATATCTTTGTTGTTAAATAAGATTTGTTCTTGGCCGGACTGATTAGGAAAAAATTCTTTCAGTTCCAAGAAATACAGGAGAATCAATTTATAGAACTGAGGTAGCTCAATCTGATCAAGAAATTTCTTGTCATAATTGCATCGTAATATGAAATTTAGGCCCCCGTATCTTTCGAAAAAATAGTTAGGAATCGCCTTCCAAGATTCACCACTTCCATAGTCAACAGCTAACAGTCTAGAGATCCAAGCTAGCTTCAATGATTTTGATAAAGCATATATACTTGGTGCTCTTAGACCTCCTTGGTCGTAATCTAAAAACATCACTTTACGCTTAATTTTGTCCTTTTTATTTTCCCAAATAAATTTAAATATGGCCGAATTCACAGCGTTGAGATATTCGAGAGGAACATCAAGGCTGGATAAAGAGTGTATCAATTGTGAGATGCCAAGACTTTTAGCTATTAGGCACCTTCCAAATATTGTAAGACTCCGACAGTTCCATATGTCAAGGATGGACTTCAATTTTTGCAATTTTAACGTAAAGTTGTATTTTTCATTTTCTTTCTCATTATAGGAGATAAAAGTGCCCAGCACACGAATTGGTTTTTCTGGCCATTGAAATCCAAAGGGTTTGTCTTGTCTATGCCTCCACGGTCCCAGCCACAAAGCTTTAGTTTTCGAAGGGTTCAATTTCAGGCCAGAAATATCGCCAAAATTTTCCAATACAGCAATTGCCTTGTTAATCGAGTTACAGCTACTGTTAAAAAGCGTGGTATCATCAGCAAATTGGCTTAGTTTTAATTCCTTACCGAAAATATTTATACCCTGAATTTCTTTATCTTGCCTGATTTTGCACGCTAGTAATTCCGCGGCCAAGATAAATAGACATGGGGATAGAGGACAACCTTGCCTCACTCCTCTTGACAAGCGAAAATAATTAGTGCAGAAACCATTGTTTAGGACTGCACTCTCTGAGTTAACATAAAATATGGAAATCCAGCGTTGAATGCTTTCACCAAAATTAAAAAGCTGGATCGTTCTTTGTATAAATTTCCATTCAATTGTGTCGAAAGCCTTTCGAAAATCAAGCTGTAAAAGTATACCTGGAATGTTACGAAGCTTTGTTTGTTCAAGGATGTCATTTATTAGCCTGATGTTTTGACCGATGTATCTACCTTTTATGAAACCTGTTTGATCAGGATTAATTAGCAGGGTTAAGACTTTTTCCAGTCTCTTGGTAATAACTTTTGATGCAATTTTGTAGTCTACGTTTAGTAACGTTATTGGGCGCCAATTAGCGAGTGAGGAGAGGTCGGAGTCCTCTTTGGGTATAAGAGTAATTACACCTCTCCGTTGTGAGGGTGCCAATTCACCCACTCTGTACGAAGCGTTGAAACTATCAACAAGATCCTTACCCAGTAAATCAAAAAAACAGTTGTAGAATTCCCAAGTGAATCCATCTTCGCCTGGTGATTTACCTCTGCTGAATGTGGATAAAATATCTTTGCACTCCTTGAGAGTGATATCTCCTTCTAACTTACTACTCACCGAATCTTCGAGTCTAGGTAATTCTAATTTTTCAATAAAACTTATGAATTGTGCACTTTCAAAGCTAGTGGTAGAAGTATAGAGCTCTTTATAAAATATCTCAATTTTCTCAAGTATTTGTTTTTCTTTGGTCACCGACTTACCCCCTGGATGCTTCAACTCCTTTATTGTTTTATGACTGTAATTTCGTTTCTCTAGGTTGAAGAAATATTTGGTCGGTTTTTCACCCTGCTCAATCCATCTTGTTTTAGAGCGAACAATTGAGCCCCTTCCTCTGTTTTCATAGATGAGACATAGTTCCTGTTTCAACTGGTTATGTTCAGCTTCTAAGCCGTTTTCTCGATGGCTGTCGGCACCGCTACCGCTAGAAATGGATTGGTCTAGATCGTCCAGTCTCTTTTGGAGATCTCTCTCTTTTCTACGAATATTTTTTGCTTTATTTATTGCATAAGGGATTGTCAAACCTCTCAGCTCCATCTTAACTAATTCCCATTTCAGCCTTTTATCTTCTTGTCCAGAATATTTTTCACTAATAGGAGAATAATTTTCTCTAATTAAAGTTACATAATCTTCGTCATCCAGGAGAGAGTTATTAAATTTCCATAATCCTGGACCTCTTTTATTGTTCGAGCCATTCAATTTGAGTTTTACTGCCTTATGGTCTGGGGCGTTAGAAACCACAGTTTCTATTTGTTCAACCCAACTAATTTGATGTTGCGGTATTAGGAAGAAATCAATGCGCGAGCAAAGTTTAAGCGCTTTTGATTCGTAGGTATAGCTTTTATTTGTTGGATTTTTCTCTCTGTAAACATCGACTAAATCGAATTCCTTCATCATTGTCATCAACAGGTCCCTAGAGACAGTTGGTTTCCAAGGGTTTCCGCCCTTTTTGTCAATAGCTTGCAGTGAAATGTTCCAATCACCTCCTATTATAAGATTTTCAACATCTGTGTTAGACATCAAATATGTATTTAAACTATGTATAAATTCTTGCTGTTGCCGCAGGTCATTTGGGGCATATACATTGCACAAAGAGAGATTCTTTGCATTGAAATTCAAATCAATTGAGGTGATTCTTCCAATTTGATCCTTGTGAAAATTTCTAACGACACAATTCAGTGAAGGATTCAACAGGATGCAAACACCTCTACTGTGTATTGATCCATGTGAAAAGAAAATGTCACCTCCCCATTCACTTTTCCAAATATTTTCATCGTTCGGTTCAGAGTACGTCTCTTGTAGAAAATATGCGTCACAATTTTGATCTTTTAAAAAACAGAAAATGCTTCTCCTTTTTACGCGATTTCTTAAACCTCTAACGTTTAGAGAAATCACGTTACATTTGCCTAGTACGATCATGATTTGACCTTGTAAAAAACACTATGACAAAGGGGGTTATAAAGTAAGAAGTTATCACTGAGTCGTATATGTAAATTGCAGAAGATTTGGAAACAAAAACATAACACAGCAAACAGAAAATAGAGTCACGGAACATATTTACAACGATATAAACTGTTTGCATGCAGCCCAGAAGAGTCATTTAGCATTTCCTATCCTCACTGATTTTTGATTGATTAGAATCGAGATGCTGGTGAAATTGCCGTAGCGACATAGGTGACTTACCAATAGAATTATAGATTGTTCAGGTCTTCTTCACAGTAAATTCTTGTGGGAGTACCACTTGGAGATGTTTTGACGTAAAGTTTACCGTCTAAAGACCAGGCACTTTGAATCATCCCCTCTTTCTTCATCTGGTTAGCTTTTTTCATGATCTTTCTTCTGTACTGAGTTAAATTTTCATTGATGAAAATTCGCGTGGATTGTGTAGCATCAGCAACTGAGGGGTTGGCGAACAGTTCTGAAATCTTTACGTTCTTAAGTCCAGTTCGCTTTCTATAAAGCTGGGCCTTCTTTCTGTAGCTAATAAATTTAACTATAATACTCTTCGGTTGGTTTTTTCCGTTGTACAATTTGTGTGAGATATCGATTTCTTCTTTCGCAATAGGAACGTCTAGTCGCTCACCAAGCTTCATGACCACGTCATCCGTTGATGTGTACAGATTTTCAGGGATACCATGTATTTCGAGCGAATGTTTACGAGTATACTGCTCAATATCGTCTTGTTGACCGTACAGCTCGTTGATTTCACGCTCGTGAGTGTCGAATTTTATCTTTAACTTGTTTAATGACTTTTTTAACTCCACGTTTTCGTTCTGCTCCTTTTCCAAAGCTGCCTTTAAGGAGCTTATTTCCATTGAATGCTTCTTGAAGGAACACTTCAGCTCCGTGATTTCAGCCGCCATTCGTTGGTTCTCGGTGCGCATTTCCAGAAGCGTTTGCTGAACCCCTTCCAGCAAAGCTTTTAAATCGTTAAGGCTTGTCTCTTCCTCTTCGCTCTGTTCGAAAACATCTTCAACCTCGTCATTGTTTGGGTTCGCCTCGCAAGTCGCCATATTCTGCTTCTTGGCGGCGCTGTTTCCTTCCTCACTCGAACCCCTCTCACCTCTTTTATGTTTGCCGCGCTGGACGAGCTTCTTTTCCTTGCCTGTCATAAAAAGAACCTGCCACTTATTATTAGAAGAGTAGTCGCATAATTATTCTCGGTTGAATTTGAGGACGGGAGAACTTGCTGCTCACAGAACACGTCCGACCTCTTCGGTGACGCGCATGCTCCTCCGTTTTTCTTTCAGTTAATAAAAGTATAGGTGTACTTTGTCCATATTTTTTTGTTGTTTTCGCCCACGCGCTCGTAGCTTTTAGTCATAACTCAAAAGAGCCGTCGATCCGAGAAAAATTTTCATAATTCCTGGTCATTACAAGAAAATCTTGCCCGCTCAGCAGCCAATCAGAGCGCGCGTACTATTGCAGCCATATAATAAATTCGAATATCGAAAGTGCGCAGCACGATTACGTCTCCTAAGGAGCTTGAGCCCAATGCAACGAATACTTTTGCTTCGACGCGGATTTAAAAACTCAAAATTTTACAAAGAATGTATGAGCTCATTCAGTGCCTTTGCCAACCAGAAATTTTGCTGTTTTTGAATTAAAGCCAATTTCCCCTCGAATAGTACTCCCAAAGGCTAAAAATCTCGCAATTTACTAAGTTCTCCGAGCTCTTTCAATGTTTGTAGTCAATTCGTGTCGAGCGCGATGTGTTCTGCGGGTAAAGAAGTACGTCAATGTGGAAAAATGTAAACCGTGACGTCAGCAAACAATCTCCTCTTCCAAAAATGCACGATATTACCAGTAGCCTGTTACCACGAGACTGTTATACCATGGCTGACATGTTACCCAGGCATTATGTCTGCCAAGACATAATGTGAACTATCAAACAAAGCTCAAAAGACAGAGTAGTAAGATTAAAAACGGTCACAGAACTCACCTCCAGCGTTTGGTCTCAACTTTGTGTCATAATTCCTCAAATTGTTGTTGATCGCCACAGATAAATTATATGCTTCCTGCATTGATTTCTTATACTTCTCCCTATGTAACAAAATCATATGTAGTAGTCTTATTCACTTCGTGGTCCTCATACTTTTTTTTTGGTTAAAACTCTTATGTTACCAATGGAGTAAAAGACGCTCTCAAGGTTATGATAAAAGAAGCCGTTATTATCGCCCAAAACAGGTTTTTTTCAAGTACAACGCAAGACGTAAGCCGAAACAGTCAGACTGACTGTTATAGATAAGCATCAAGGATATGTAATAAAATATAATTGAGTACAAAGCCCCTCAATGATGCAGGCTACGAAAGTGCAAGCCAAAGAAATTTATCTATCCTCGAAAATGTCACCTCCCCCAACAGCCCCTAAACCAATTCTGTTCTTGCCTCTAGTTTTCTTTACCAATACACTTTGCCAATATTTATAGTATTTTTTACGTTTGCTTTGTTTGGAATCAGAGATGACTTTCTGTTTCCCAGTCAAGGGAGGGAATTAAGTTCCGGTTTAAGTGCATTTTTATTTTTTGATGCCTGGTTATCTAACATGTTATGTACTAAACCTAAGACGATGAATATTAGTAAAACGAAAAGGAAAGGGTGAAAAGATGGAAACACTTACATTCCGTTATCACCTTCTTTGTAAGCCAGTGAGAAAGTGACAGTAAAAAGGACTACCACTGAAGCCGTCCTGACATCCATTTTAATTATTCTATAATGTGGAGCACAATAGTAGCGTTCGTTACTAGACGTAAAACGAACACATCGGCATTTACGGGTATAAAGAAGAAGGGACAGGCTAAAAGTTTAAAAGCCCGTCCTTTTTACCAGCAAGCATAAGAAAAGTGATTTTTATTGTAGCGTTTCCATCTGGTTATACCACTAACACAGTTAAGGTTGCCCCTCGCTGGACGTTTATTAATAATCAAGGAAGGTCAACTGCCTTAATAAGGATTACAAGCAGCCTTGTGCCAATGAAAATAAACAATGAAAATTTACTCACTTAATTACGCTGAAACCTTGAAGCAGTCCTATCTGAAAGCACTCGCACTTGGGTTAACTAAGTCATAAACAACAGATATTTTTAATTGCCTGGGTTTGCACTAGTCCTCGATCTTACTTGAAAAAAGAAAGTTTGAAAAGATTTCAGCTTATCTAAAATCTTCTTGTAGTTGTAATTGTCACACGTCGTTTAAATAATCAGAAAAATCAATTTTGGTTATCCTCAACCATAAAAAATTCACAAACTCCACTCTGGGTTAAAATGGAGTAATTAACCACATTCAGAAGAATTAACAGGATTACAACTGTTTGCAATAATTAAAGCAAATTGTCATTTCTTCAACCGATATCATTCATGAGAAAAAATGAGACATTATTGCTTGGCTTCGTTCTAACCTATTACTGATATGACACCTGTTAGTTTTTAATTTTGCGGGACTGCTAACCATGATCTTCAAATCTTTGACTTTTTATTTAAAAAGGACTTTAAAAAGGATCAAGACATTATTGAAAAGTTATGATTTCTCAGTTAACCGAGCTAATTCAAGTGTCAAATTTTCATGAGCTGCACGGTACGACTGCAGCTTCTTTAGAAGTTTTGGACAGAAAAAGTCTCTAAACAAGAAAAATGATATTCTAGAACAAACTATTAATAATGGAAGATTTTAAAGGGAAGACTTAAAATATTTGCACAATTAGACATTCTTAATTGCATTTTTTTACCATAAAGGTGATTTCAACTCTTTCACCCCCTTATCTGCATCTGAGTGCAAAGTTTTCAGGGTAAGTTAAAATTTGATTAACAACTGCCTTTGAAAATATCTTTTTTGAATTTTGATAGAAATATGTTTTCTTAGCACCAGTAATGTGTAACTCAGACAGTAACCTGATTAAACCAATTATATTTCAGCGTTTGACTTTATCATCTGAGCCTTATTTACCAACAACAATTTTCTTGAGTCCCCTTAGCCTTTCATCCAGTACGCCACGTTTCGTAGTGCCACTATTATGACTACATATTACGCAGTCCCTATGATTCAGAAAAATAGAGACTATTCTCGAACCCCATTACTTCAGTCATTTAGAATTTTTTAAGAATGATTTCTCACTTATCGAACGAATTTTCAGCAACTTCTTTCCAGAATAATATTCCCGCTGCATTGAAAGAATGAGGTAAATGGGGTTCTTAATCGCATAACTATATTATGGCAAAAGTATAGGAAATAAACAATGCTAGATCGGAATTTCGAGTAAATGTTATCACCTTGATTTCGTTTAGAATAAACTTCACGTCTTAAAACAGAATACAAAAGTAATTTTGCTTACCCTCAAGTGTAGTTACGAATTCCTGTTAAACGTTAAACTAGACTACAAACCCTGAAAAAACACTCGCATCCAAAAACGTTTCCACACAACGGAATTCCTTAATTTGTTGTATCCCACCGTTGAAGTCTCAGCTAAACAGAAAAACATAACAATCGTATTCTTGGATTGGAAAGCCAAAACAACTGCAAGCTTGCAATCACAGGGATATGTTTAAAAGATAACAGACCCCTTCGTGACAGAAAACACTTAAGTTGTCAATAATTTATTAAGACATAACGGCCCAAAAAATCATCTCTTTAGAAATTTCTCTCATTTTCGGTTCATCGGAGATTTTCTTGTTCTACGAACTGATGATTTGTTAGATAGACAAAGATTTCTGCGAATAATCGAGATTGGTTGCCAAAAACGTTCTCTTGCATGTGATAAGAATAAAATTAAGGTTCTGAAAACTATCTTTCCACCTTTGATCTCATGTACGTTGGGTATAAAACATACACAATTACGAGGGTTTATCGGAATAGCGAAAGTTTGTAATATTCATATTAGCCAGCTTCTCAGTTAAATGAAAGTAGATTATAAACGATAAACTACCCAATATGCTTCTTGCCCTCTCATAAATTCCACCTGTCCGAGGTAATTTTTTTAATATTTTGAAATTATACTGTTTCATACTGTTTCAATACCGAAATTATTGGTAACAAATAGTAGTACAACGTTTTTGTTTTTTCACGCGAATTTCTGATTATAGCTAATGATAACAGAATGTAGACTACAACATCTTGACGCAAATGTAATTCGATTCAAGCAAACTAGTGGTTTCATCCTACATGAAAAAGCCTATAAGGAATATAACAAGTAAGAAGATTAAAATCAAGCAGAAAATGTTCTATTATTTAGCAATGTTGTCAGAAAAATTGCTTTTTTATTCATTTGAACGTTCTCTTGCGTTTCAAGGTTGCCGACATTGTTTTGTCCCTGACTATACAGTCATTATCACGCTTTTGTTCAGAAAAACTGAGCTTTTATTGCGAGCGAAATGAAGAGAATACAATTTGTTCGTAAATATAAACAAGAAACCTCTCCACTTCTCCTTCGCAGCACCTGATTTGAATTTCATGGCTTTCTCATTTTTTATTCGAGTAAAATTGAATGATTAACATGAATAAAATATTTCCGTAATTATAATGCACACTCAATTAAGTGACGGGTATAATGGATGCTTAGCACTCACGACAAATAATTAATAACATTTCGTAACATTCTGTTTACAGCACACCTCATGGAGGTATTTTATTGTTGTATAGCCTGACATAAATTCTTACGGAGGCATTAACAGATACACAGACTTCTTTCATATCTGATTACTTTTTAAAGCAGTCTCTTATAAGATCCTGAAATAAGTAAATAACATCTAAATTTCGCCGAGGCAAGTTCTTCGGTTCGCCTGTTACCAGCTACGCCCGTTACTGGTCTGCACTTGATTGAAGAGGCATGATCAGATTTTGAGTAAAGATGTCTTTCAACTTTAAAGAGCTAGAACACCAGCCCAGTTCATCAGAACATTGATCATCACAGGTGCACAGGGGGAAAACGAAAGCTTTAGTTTAGTTACGTTTTATCAAAGTCTGAGTTACCATAGCAACGTTACACGTCATTCCCCAGTTCTGCACGCGACCCAATAACTTGCCATTTTGTGCTAACTGCTAATTTTTGTGGAGTGATCAATCTTTGTTTGCAGTTCTACAATCCAAAAGTAAAGAGCAACCATAGATTTATCTTCATCAGTCATACGAAGGGGTAAACTTACATATGTTAACAACTTTCAGCTCAATAGGTTGCTTCGTCTGGAAACAAGTATATTATGAATTTCAGAGTTACGAACGCGAACGCGATTGTCGAAAAATATAACTTATCTCGTGATTTTTAATTACCCTTTTTAGAAGTTGACTGGGAAAAGTGCTTATTTAAATGTTTACTTGTTCAGTTCAACTAATCAGTCGCCTAGATGGGCAAAGTAAGTTCCAGATATTTGCACTATTTTCCGGCCGCCATGTTGGTGTACAACACTTATAACATGACATGACATGACATGACATGACATGACATGACATGACATGGCATGGCATGACATGACGGCTCCTTACTGGGCTCTGAAAATGTTGCGCAAAATATTTGGACGAATATCTGAGGTTTGGCAAAACATACAGCCCTAGGACTTGTAGAATTGTCTTCTTTATTTATCTCCTGAAACGTCATAATTTCTTGATTTTATCCACTGAATGGTTTTCGAATTATTTTTAATTGCGTGACAGTAATAGTTAGTAATAATTTATTAACTCTATTGCGCATGTTACATAGTAAGATGCTCACACGCGCATTACAAAATGAATAAACAATTTAGCAATGATACTAATACAATAAGCGTTTAAAAATCAACTACAATTACAATAACAATAATAGGTAATAGACTAAGTCTAAATACTAGCTACATTGACTATAGGCTTCTCTAAACAGATGGGTTTTGAGCAAGCGCTTGAAATGATCTAAATTATTGGCATTACGGATTGTTCCACAATTTGGGTGCAGTGTAAATGAGCGGTCGCCTAAGTTAGCAAGACTCTTGAAAGTAGGACATTTTAGTATAATGATGTGTCAACAGAAGATCTGAGATTGTATCTAGGGGCTGATTTGTGCTGCAAAAGTTCTAATATATACAAAGGGGCAAGTCCCTTTAGAGCTTTAAAGACAAAAAGTAAAATTTTAAACTGTACTCTATAGAAGATGGGTAACCAGTGAAGAAAGTACAGAGAAAGAGTAATATGATCAAATCTACTAACATTGCAGATAAGACGTGCAGCTGCATTTTGTACATGTTGGAGTTTGAGCAGCTGGTTGTTAGGTAACCCATAGAGGAGACTATTACAATAGTCCAAGCGACTAGTCACGAAAGCATTCACTAAAAGTTTTGTGCATTCCGCCATACTAAGAAACTTTCTAATTCTCCTAATATTAAACAAATGGAGGAATGCGGCCTTACATATGTTGTTTATGTGGGTATCCATTTTTAGATATCTATAGAACCAGCACCCAAGATCCTTGACTTTGCTAGCCGGTGTAGTCGCAGTTTCACCGACTTGCAGGGTGTCTATGGTTACTTTAGTGAGCTGTCGTCGTGTGCCAATGATAATAAACTCCGTTTTGCCATCATTCATTCTTAAACTGTCTTCGAGCATCCATTGTCTGATGTCGGCGATGCAGTCTTGCATGGCCTCAACAGCAGTGGACTGCTCAACGCTGGAAGCAGCATTAAAGGAAATATAAAGCTGTGTATCATCAGCGTAAGTGTGCACATCAGCTAAGTGGCTCTCGATGGTCTCGAACAGTTTGCTAGCATATATGACAAATAGTAAAGGACCTATACAAGATCCTTGTGGCACATCATACCTCATCTGAAAATTCATTGATGTTCCGCTGTTGATAGAGATGGACTGGAATCTGTCGCGAAGATATGACTTAAACCAAGAGTGCGCCTGTCCCGATATATCAAAGTCCCTATGGAGACGATCAAGCAGAATTTTGGTGATCCACAGTATCAAAGGCCGCGATTAGATCAAGAAGTACAAGCAGGGTGACTCGTTGCTGGTTTATGTTAAGTTATATCATTCTTGACTTTTAGCACTGCAGTCTCGGTACTCTCGGTGACAGTGCAACAACAACAACTTTCATTTTAAAAATGACCATGTTATTTGGCCCGCGGATTGCAAGTGCTAAAAGGCGGGCCATTAATAGCTTATGCATATGACCAAATAAATTAAATAATAATCATCATCAGTCGAAGGATAGGTCGTTTTCTGATATACCTTTTTTAGGGAGGGCAAATCTTTTTACAAGGATTTTTGAAGAAAAGGCTTTTTTTAAGTTTTTGGCCGTTAAACTTCAACAAACTAAACTGTGTTGAAAATGTCCACAAGGTCTGGTGATAAAACACTTTTCAAAAAACAATGAATTGACGGAGCCCAGAATGATAACATACTTTGCAGAGCACGACAAAGTTCGAAGTCTTAGGATTGAAATAGCTAAATGCATATTAATACTTTCCCTTTGGGAGATAATGAGCCCAGCATATTCAAGTTATCGATCCAGGCAATCATAGCAGTTGTATTCATCAAAACAAATATCCAGTCCCCTGAAATGATAAATACATCTCATGGACGAAATCAGAGGCCACTGTTCTAAATCAATAACTACCCCATGTGGTGTTTTGTAGATAAGGGACAATAACAGACCTTTCTGTTCAGATTCATTAAAAACCGCTCTTAGCATGGCTTTTTGAAATGCAATGTAATCCAACGTGAATACGAGGCAATTTCCGGTTAAAACTTCAAAATAGTGAATGAATGCTAGATTATATCGTAATGCAAGTAGAAAAGTTAATCATGAAAAGGGTCATAACAAGCAGTATACAAGTTTTTCTAAGACTGAATACAGTTCTCAAATATTTTGGCGAATATTACGTAATTATATAGAAAGCAAGAACGATTTTCTTAGCCAGATTTTCTCACAGTTTCTTTTTCTA
>CM042747.1:35263991-35291013 GCA_022496165.2 Catalaphyllia jardinei | reverse complement strand
TGCAATAATATATATAAAAAGCTATACATTTTGTCAGTTTTTATCATCATTATTATTATCATGTTTGTATGAAACGAGGCCAAGAATCTTATTATAAATTTTTGAAATAGTGCATTTTATTCATCAATTTGTATAAGCATGCTAATTGATTTTGACTTCTTAATTTCGTTTTTTAATGTGTGTATTTTTACTGATTATGTGAAATAAATAAAGCTATTATTCTTAATAATAAGAAGTCTCTTTGGAACACATTTTAAGATAAAAATTAGCGAAAAAATACGACGTTTCGATCTCGCTGAGATCATTTTCAAGTAAGAAATAAATGAATAGAATTTTGCATATAAGATGTAAAATCACGCGTGAGAATATAAAAAGCGATAAAAATATGGAAATATGTACTAGATGTTACAAAAGGTAAGTGATAAAAATTAAAATACAAAAGGCTAGATAACAATAGGATGAAAAAAAAATTAGGATAAAAATTTTATAAAATACTCTGCGCTATAAAAATAACTTTGCGCGGATGGAGTCAGACTGCGTGTTCAAAGTTGGCTTTAGTTCTTTTATGAAAAGCATCTCATAAATTAAGCAGTCAAACTTGCTCTGGCACTTCCGTAAGATCTTGAATCTACGAGGTATGTCGCTTGGGTCCCCCCCATGTTGATCTCTGACGTGCTTAACGATGACAGATCCCTTGTGTTCAGCAAGGGATTTTTTTTCATCCTATTGTTATCTAGCCTTTTGTATTTTAGTTTTTATCACTTTCCTTTTGTAACATCTAGTACATATTTCCATATTTTTATCGCTTTTTATATTCTCACGTGTGATTTTACATCTTATATGCAAAATTCTATTCATTTATTTCTTACTTGAAAATGATCTCAGCGAGTTCGAAACGTCGTATTTTTTCGCTAATTTTTGTTCTTAATAATAATAATGATAATAATAATAATAATAATAATAATGGCTTTATTGGTAACATTTCTACAGAGTAGCTCTTCATTTACCAATTTACACACAGTAACCTTTGTTGCATAAATTTTCACATGACCAGTTTTATATGGAGAACAAAATACAGCAGTTGTAAGTTTTACTTGTCAAGTTAGAAAACTTATTTTTACCGGGTTTAACAAAGAAAACTACTCAGAGAGTAACGATATATATGACGTTTCCGAAATTTCTATTGCGCAAGGATTAATGCAGGAGTAATCACTTTTTATTAGGCTACGAGCAGACCGATCTTCAAAGAAAACGTGTTAAGCAAAACCTGCTTTCCGTTCACTCGACCAGATATAAACTTCTTAAGATATGTGATGTGGAAACTCGGTCGAGATTTTGTTGAGACGCTTTTCGGACTTTTCGGATTGTTCTCTGATGTCTCTAATGTTTAGTCAAAGCGACAATTACTGGTAAAATGCTCCACAAAACTGATAGTTTAACCTACTAAGTACTTTAACTTGTCTTCGGGGTCTGCTATATGGTATATTTCGTCGTTGCAGCTAGCTTTGCTTCAAGTGAATTTTTTGACCTTCATACTAATCGTAGTTGCCCTCATATTAACTGCACGACTTTTACTTGCGCAGTTCCAAGTCTTGCACCTCAGAACTTCAGTGGCTACAACACAAGTTCCACCAGTCTCCATGTAAGCTGGCATGAGGTGCCCTATGGCTTTGTTCATGGCATTCTGCTCGGTTACCGCGTGTTATACAAAGTCGCAAGTGGAACAAGCAATAACAGCGTCGTTTCAACTTCAGGAAATATGTACGAAAAAGAGTTGCAGGGATTAAAGAAATTCACCATTTATGAGATCACTGTGTTGGCGTTTACAAGGATTGGAGATGGAGCAAACGCGACAAGCATCTTCGTCTCAACTGATGAGGACAGTAAGTCGAAAGTAATCCCCATTTACAAGTAGACTTATCTAATTTCATATCCAGATTCAACTGAATTAAATCAAAGTTAATAGAGGGGACTGGTTATGAAGCCCGGCAAACATCAAAGTAGCAAACAAAGATGCTAAAATTTCTGTTGGAAGGTCCGCGACAGTGTAGAATCTTTTTGTTTTGCTCTCATACTCTATGCATGAGTTACGTAACCAACACGTTTCTATTGGTTAGATCCTCAGTACGGAGTAAACAACTATTGTGTTTTGTGCACCGTCAAGGCCAAAAAAGCGAACAAAAACCTACAACAAAGAACTTTGTCGAGTTTCATAACCAATCCTCTCTAATAACTATGATTAAATATATCCTCTTGCATTGTTAATTGCCGGTTTTAACTGCATTTATATCAGCTTAGCTGGTCTTTAAATAGCAATAAATATCAATCACTGCCGAAAAGCTCTTTGTTAGTTATGTGGTTGGGCTTTCTTAAATTAAACAGATAAACAGCTGAAATGAATTAAGCTAACATTTAATTCCTAATTCTTTAAATAGTTGGTTGCCGTCAGCATCATAACTAGAATGAGTAAGGATGCGGGCAGAAGGGTTTTAAAGTCTCTGTAATTTGTCAGATAATGTTTTGGTACAGTTACCTTAGACAACACTATAATAGTCAAAGTGCTAATGCATTAGAAGCACATTCAGGTGCGCCCTTTAGAAACAATTTTCTCTCAACTTCGCCCGCTGGTTAAATAATAACACCACTCCAAAGAAAGCACTCCCTATCATAAGATGTTAGATGAAAACTTCATTCATCCAAATTTCCTTCTCTTGTCACCGAAAAAACAATTCTTTATTTCAGTTCCTAGTCAATCCCCAACTGACCTAAAAGCATACAATACAAGTTCTACAAGTCTTCAGGTGACCTGGGGAGAGGTACCCAAAGGATTTGTTCATGGAATACTACAGGGTTACAGAGTGTTCTATAAAAGGACTGGTGACAAGAATGACAGTTATGCTAACTCGACTACAGGTCCAAACGAGCGCAAGCTTCACATTACAGAATTGAAAAAGTTTACAAAATACTCAATACAGGTTTTGGCCTTCACAAAAAAAGGCGATGGAGCTCTCTCTGTTAATAGATCTGTTTTAACAGATGAAGACGGTAGGCTTTTTAAATTCTCAAACGTTTTTCACTCATTCTGAACTTTAAATGTATGGTGCTTTTAATTTTCTCTATTTATGGTACACTGATTTCAGTTTTCGTGGAGGTATTAGGCTCAGTAACAATAAACTGCTCTAGAAAAATGTGTAACGATAATGACTGATTACAGGTGTTGAGTAGTTGTAATATATCAAACACGATAGACCGTGTTTAACTAGATTTCGAGACACCGAGAATAGAGTTCAACTGAATATGACGCGTTCAGGAGCATTTTTGACGAACTTTGAGGTGTTTGGTAATGTGGTCAGACGTTGGTAATGAGTGCGTGACATATGAGTGTATGACATATGAGCGATTGACATATGAGCGTTTGACATATGAACGTGTGACATATGAGCGTTTGACATATGAACGTTTGACATATGAGTGTGTGACATATGAGCGTTTGACATATGAACGTGTGACATATGAGCGTTTGACATATGAGCGTTTGACATATGAGTGTTTGGCATATGAGTGTTTGACACATCTTCTCAAAAGAAAATAAAACTAAGAAGACAACGGAGAAATGAAACATTGTTAAACTCTGTGCTAATTAAGGACAGAGATTCAAATTATTAATGAGTTTGAGAATTCATCTTCTAATTCAAAGCTCACTAGTTACTATTGATGCTTCAGTTTTATATTCGGTAACTTGAAAGCTTTTCTGGTGTTAATTATGTTATCAGTGAAACACCTTATGGTAGATAAGTTAAACGTGTTGATAGTAACGCATTTCTTTTCCTGTGCACCTCATTTGCTAAGGCGAATTACAAATTTTAAAACTGACTCACCTACAGTTGGACTACCCACTCCTAGCCACTTTGGAAAAAGTTAGCCAATCAGAACGTTACTTGAAAACAAAGGAACGCGACCTTTTTCTCTAGTGGACCAATAACATTGAAGAATAAAACAATGGTTTTAGAACAAAATTAGAAACCCAGTTTTGTGAAGTGTCGCGGGCCTCTCACGAAACTTTGCCATTTATTGAGTGGTTTGTGTCGATCGTAAATTTTGTACCTTTTTATTGATTTTGGTTTTAGTGGTCTAAAAAACGAGTTTTTCAAGTTAGATTTTCTGTGAAATTTAAAACAGAACACAGAAGAGTCACTAGTATTATTGCATTCATGTCAAACAGACCCTTACTTGCCTTCACGAGAAAGATACTAGTCCACTGTTCGCAGTTAACGTTTTGGTTGGTCGTTTTTTTTCTACGCGCCTGGCACAAATAGTCGCACAGTAACACTCGGACCTCATTACCGTTAGCTTTGTTATGAATAAAGCTTTTTCCAAGTTTATTAAAACGTCATCATACTTCAGGAATGCACTCAGAATTGTCTTGTTTGGTTGGTTCTTTTAGGGGCTTTTGTTTGTTTGGCGGGTTTTTTTTTTGGCAGATATAATTCCATTTTGTCTTCTTAAGTTCTTGACATCAGCATAGCAAATAACATCCAAAGTACATGTGGATGCACTATTGATAGAATGTGCCAGTTTTTTTCGGTTTGTAGTTTACAAATTCTCCGAGGCTCAAACCATTATTTTATCCAATTTCAAGTCATATATGTTGAACATAAGAACAAATCAAGTGACTGTGTCTCTTTTTAGTTCCCAGCTTACCTCCGCAAAGCGTCCAATCATACAACACAAGCTCTACCAGTGTTAACGTCACGTGGTTTGAGGTTCCCACTGGATTTGTTCACGGCATACTGAGAGGATATCGAGTGTTCTACAGCAGAACTCAACTCCAGGGAGCTACAATCGAGCACGCTGTTGTGCCTGCTGACACACGTTACGTTCACCTGCTGGGACTGAATAAGTTTACAAACTACACGATACAAGTGGCAGCCTTTACAAGGATCGGTTATGGAGCCTTGTCGTGGGCCATGGTAGTCTCCACTGATGAAGACGGTATGGATAGTTTCAGCTTCTCCTTTTTTCCACTATTGAAAAGTCATGATGGATTGGTCCGATCTGCCTTTTTTTATTACATTTTTGGTGATCTGTTCCAAAATATATGTGCCTGAAATAAAGTTTTCCTTCTGTGTCACTATGAACTAAATTTCAAACAAAAAAGTAAATCAATAACTCTGTTAGCAAGCGAAGAATGATCATCGCAGTTAATTTTCCAATTTAAGCAATTGGAAAGAAGAAGCCTGAAAAAAATCAGGGCTTCAACGGGATTCGAACCCATGACCTCCGCGATACCGGTGCGATGCTCTACCAACTGAGCTATGAAGCCACACATTGGGAGCTGAGCGAGGTCAATTTATTGAGTTCATATCTTCCCGTGCAGTGAAATGATGTGAAATATATATGAAATAATTCATATTTGTACTGCGGTTGTAGATGCAAGCGGTTGTAGATGCACCGGTATCGCGGAGGTCATGGGTTCGATTCCCGTTGAAGCCCTGATTTTTTTTCAGGCTTCTTTTTTCCAATTGCTTAAACTGGAAAATTAACTGCGGTGATCATTCTTCGCTTGCATCTGTTAGCGTTGAATGAATTAACGAACGAGCGAACGAATGAAAGAATCAATGAATGAAGGAACAAACGGACGAATGAACGAGCGAACAAATGAACGAACGAACGAACGAACGAATGAACGAACGAACAAACGAATGAACGAACGAACCAATGAACGAACGAACGAACGAACCAATGAACGAACGAACGAACCAATGAACAAATGAACAAACAAACGAACGAACGAACGAACAAATGAACTAACGAACGAATGAATGAATGTTAATAGAGGTCCTCTTGGGTATCATTATTGTATTATGTAAGAAACTAGCTAGGAAGTCTAGAGGCCCGCTCAACATAAAGATTGTGTGTCGCTTTCGCCTCGATCGATTTGATTATATGGAAACCAGCCTTAAGAGGGGTTTTTATAATTTCCAATGGATTCTCATTATTAAGCAATTATTATTTTTTCTTTGGGAAAAAGTCTGACTTTTTGTTTTAACACAGTTCCCAGCCTTCCTCCGCAAAACCTACGAGGAAACAACATCAGCTCAACAGCGCTGAGAATTACGTGGAACCCAGTTCCCACCGATTTCGTGCACGGTATCTTGCGAGGGTATAGAGTGCTTTATAAAAAGACGAACGAACCTTTCGCGCCATACACAAAGATAACTGTCTCACCCAGGTTCAGGGTGAAAGAAATCTACGGTCTTAAGAAGTTCACATTCTATACAATACGGATTCTCGCGTTTACCATAAAAGGTGATGGTGCCAAGTCTCCACTGGTCAACGTATCAACGGATGAAGACAGTAAGTACATGATATCAGGGAACGATATTCTACAAGCGGTATAAATATAAATAAGTTTCAAGATGCTTTACTGAACATTCAGTCAGACTCTCTTGCTTGCTTTTTGGGAACGATTGAATTGTTACAAAGACTGCATTTAATGTTGGCAGTCAAATTTAGCAACGTAGCAGAAAACTAAATAGCAAAAGCAACCCATAATTGTATTGAAACACGAAGTAGCTTAGGTATGATAAATTTTTCTGATAGATGTCTTCTCCAAATAAATAAGAATCTATTGAAATCTTTAACTGCGACATTAATGTATCCAGTTCCCAGTGAGGAACCACAGAATGTTTATGCCAAGGACAAAGCAAGCGCGACAGTAATTTACCTGTCATGGAAGAGCCCCCCGAAACACACCATACACGGTATTCTACGCGGCTACTACATTTGGTACAGCATCATCAGCCTTGGAATTTATGATAAAACTCCAGTTTTTCCACAAGACTACAGGAAGAAACAGTTACCTGCGGAGTCTAAAAGCCATGCACTCACTGATCTGGAAAGCTACGCTACATACGACATAAGAATAGCTGCCTTCACCAGCAAAGGATACGGTCCCATCAAACACATATCATCAAGTAAGCCTGATTATTCGTTGTACAATATGCGTATTTTTACCATGTCTCATGTGCTTTCGCTGCGGACTGAGTTTGTATAGGAGAGTTAAATCAAAATTTTGTCGCCTACTACTATAGACCTGTAATTTTTACGAGTTAGGAGAGTGCTTAATTAAGGAATTCTTGCGGCGAACTAAATCAATTAAGGGTAAACCTGACCTTAAAAAGTATTTCAACTACACAGCAGTGTACACTGTTGTATTAAGGCCACACTCCAATATTACTCTTTCGAACAATACTTTCAACAAGTACTTCAATTGACTTGACTGGTTATAAGCAGGTAGCAGTTAATCTTTTTACACACTTTTTTAATAAAAGTACAAAAACTTGCATATATAGAATCTTGGCTAACGAGCAACCATATTCGGATTTCTCTATGGTATCGCCGAACCCCTTCTGGTCCTATTCTTTAAAAGGATAAATTTTTAGTGTCTAATTAGTTGTCTTTATTATGGAAAAAACCCTTAGCCTCTTTGACCGCGCATTGATAACAGTTAAAAAAAATAGATATAATAAATTTATAATGTTATGTGTTTACAGTGGCGGATCTAGGGTAGGGGCCCGCCTCCCCCCACCCCCTGCCCCGCCCCCTTATTTTGGGTGAGAAAAGAAGAAATGACTGAAGGAAGAAAAGCCGGCTGGGCAAGTAAAGTAAAACCGGCCCCCTCCTTAGCTCAAAGTCTGGATCCGCCACTACTTTACAGCATAGAACTCAGGCGTTCTCTTTTCCCTGACTCAGCGTCTCAATTCTGTGATCGGAATAACTAAACGGTGATATTTAGATTTGAAATCCTCGTATGAAATTTAACTTATTCCCCTTCCAAAGGAACCTGCAGATGTCGCTCCACGATTCCGACTAATTGGTGGAACAATCCTCCGTACGTGAACTCACAACCCTATAGCAACAGAAGCAAGGAAAGCGGTATCTTGCCAGCCATACTTGAGTTGGCTGTTTCTCACTGCTGCCAGAAGTGCGATGAGTTCGGCAGCACGAAGATTGACTTCACAACTGATGCGAATGGCTTAGAAGCCAAGAAAGATGGTGTTACTGAGGTCAAGGACGCCATCAGCACCAGGACTATGATTTCGTTTGGAATTGCTGGTGTAATGCCTCAGGAAAAGTACTATAGTCCTGATGGTGTAGCGGAGTACGTACCTATCATGGAGACTCCGGGCGTGGCTTTTATCGTAGCTGAAAAGAGGTGAGAGAACTACAGAAAGTGATACACTGAATATGATATCAACTTTTTACAAAGTCGTCAATTAATCTATAAGCTAATTGAACGTATCCAGAAAGTTAACATTTCGAAATCCATCTCAGGTTTTTGGAAGATGCAAGTACAGATTTTTTCTTCTTTTTTTTTTTACATTACATTCCTTTATTACATTTCACGATACTACTTTACATCCACATTGTATACTGTACTCCTACACACTTATACACTACATATAGTTAACACCCGAAAATAAAATAAATAAATATATAAATCCGGTTTACAAGGCTAACTAACAATACAGAATAATAATAATAATAATAATAATAATAATAATAATACTTTATTTAACCACGTAGAAACACCTAGGAGTCGGAGGCTCGTTGTAACGTGTACGTGAATTAAAAAAAAATACAAAAGAAAATTCCTAAACTATTTAAAAGATAAAACATATTAATACAATTCATGAAATATTCTAGAAACCACCAATTATCTATCAATACAAATACACTATAAGCACTTATCAAGCCACAAGGTTCTATTTAAACAATAGAGTGTTTCTGTCGAGGAACTATCAGACCGACAGTTCCGAGACATAAACACTCTATTGTTTAAAAAGAACCTTGTGGCTAGATAAGTGTGGCTAGATAATTTCAGTTGTTCATTTTCTACGAAACCCGCTTGATTGCAGAAACTTTTTCACGGACGACTACTATCCATCCGGGTATTTTCGACGGACGGGCACTATGGGCTGATAGTGGCCCTCCGCGGATGAACACTATCGCTTCACGTGATCAATTTAAACCAATAAGAATCGGAAAAAAATTTAGTGGTGAACTATAATGGCCCATATTGACTCGTAGGGCGCGCAAAAAGAAGGGAGGTCATTTGCCTCCCTCACATTGACTGGGATGTCATTCCATAAACTAGCGCAAGTATATGAAAATGATTTATGCAAGCACTCTAAATTAAAAGGTGGCGACTCAAATCGACAGCCACCACCGCGTAGATCATAGTCGACATTCAAAACGTTAAATCGTTCACTAAGATAGCTCGGGCCCTGCCCATTCATACATTTATACACAAGCACTAAGACTTGAAAACGTCTTCTTGCCAGTATAATGTTTGTTAAAGTCCCATATTTAAAAGATGGCTATATTCCGTTGATTTTGACAAACCTAAAGTAGGTCTTAAAATAAAATAATTTGTGTCTTCTAACTTGTTATTCAGCCCGTCAGAAATTCCGAGCAAGTGTCTATACAATAAGTATATACAATAAAAGATATACGAAAAGGTGTCTCTAATTAATGAGAGGCTTCCACTTTCCTTCGTGGATTTTAAGTCGGTTGTTCCTTGCACATCGCTATTGATTCTCTAAATGACTGTGACATAATTTTTGGATTGACGCAAAAACGGTCTCATTGGTTGCTTTTAAATCCTATTATCGTCGCTGGAAAACTAGTTATTTACCACAGTCGTCTGAAGAATATTTTACCATCATTGCGTTATCTCATGATAAAATTACATCACTTAGAATCCATTGAACGATCTATAGCCATAAAGAACAACCGACATCCAGAATGCTACTATGACATCACATCTACAAAAAAGGTGCTCGAGAGATTCATCTGACATTTTGCAAAAAGTGCAGAGGGGTGAATCGATCATTTTCATTTTGTATAAGGACTTGTTAGTATAAATTATTCTATTTAGTAAAAAAAAACTCTTGTGTTAGTGTCAAGAGTGACAACATGTGGAATTTGATAGATCACTTCCCAATTAAGATCACCACTATTCTGAAACAAGGTACTAAATTTATGCCGTGCTGAAGGAAAGACCTGAATAATTTCTATAAGTTTCCAATGCAATTTCGATGAGGTGATTGAATCAAGCAGAAAAGCACCATCTTTTAAATGAAAAGTGTAACTAAGATTGGTGTTGTGAGAGTCAGCTGATGTTTCGTCGTTGGAGTTGATGAGCTTTTTCCATGTGAGAGGAACGGAGTTGAAAAGACCAAACAGTAGCAAATAATCATTAACATTTAGCCCTTCTGCCTTGAAAAAGGTCCAAGGTTTAAGGCTGCCAGTATTTGTTAAGATGTTAGCAAGACATATGAGACCTTTTGAAAAAAGCGTGTTGTTAAAAATAGGCTTACCGCCGATGCGGAGAAATTGGTTATTCCATAATAGTTGGTTTAAGGCTTGTTCACGGGACAAGATAGGTTTTGCAGATAGATTGCACCAGACTTCGAAACATTCTCTATAGAAATTTAGAAGACAGCTTGGCAAGTCGGCAAAGCGGAAATTGCAATGCAAGAGAAACTTACCACCGTAATCTTTCAGAAAAAAGGAAAGTATTTGCTTCCAAGGAATAATGTAATCTTCAGTATATTTCTTAAGGCACATAATACGTTGCGCATCGATCATTGTCTGAGTATGAGGCATTCTCAAACCGCCGTTTTTATACTCACTTATGAGAGCAAGGCGCTTTATTTTATCCTTACCTTTCCAAATGAAGCTATAGATAGTAGAGTCGACAAGCTTAATTATATTTTTTGTAAGGGAGAAACACAAACTTGGGTATGACAAATGTCTTGACGACTTGAATTTTCCAATATAAAGTGAGGCGTCTCCATTCCCATCTTTTCAAAGTTTTCGATAGTGCTTTCAATATTTCGTCGAAAAAAAAAGACGTGAAATAGACGTCTAGAATTTTCATAGGTTTGCCTATTTTCTCAATGTTGATGTTTGTGGGGTTTTCATGGTATTTCCCAAGCCACAGAGCTTCAGTTGTCTCTGTTTTCAACTTCAAACCAGAGCAGATACCAAATCTATCTAGCGTGATGGAAAGGCGTTCAAAGGACCAAATACCTTGTAAAAATGTTGTCAAGTCATCGGCAAAGGCTGCTAATTTAATTTGCCGGTTTTCCACCATAATTCCTTTTATGTTCTTGTCGTTCCGAATATTGATTATCAAAAGTTCAAGGGCAATAATGAAAAGGTACACTGACAGCGGATCTCCCTGTCTTACGCCTCTACATACGTCAAACATTTGGGTTGAAAATCCATTGTTCAGAATGCAGCTTGATATATTGCGGTACAGAACAGAAACCCATGAAATAAACGAATTGCCAAAATTGAACGAATTTAGTGCTTTGAAAAGGAAAGTTCAAATTAATGAAAAGCTTTTTCGAAATCAAATGCAACCATAAGTCCAGGTATTTGTTTAATTTTGGTGTATTCCATAATATCGTCAATTGTGCGAATCGCATCAAATATGGTTCTGCCTTTGACATAAGCATATTGATCAACTTGTATAGATTTTACATGTTTAACAATGCGCTGCCTTCGCACGCAAGTGGTCGCTCGTATTTAGCCTGCCAAATACAGAAAAAAAGATTATGATCTATAGTTTCAACCATTGGCTTGGCCCTTTCCAAAATTTTAAAATAAAGGTTTTTCAGTCAGTACTATCCACTACAGGAAACGCATTTTCACTGAAAAAAAATGTTAGGTGCATAGCGTTTGCAAGTAGTGCGCAGCTCATGATTCTTGATTAAAGCGGCGACAAATTCCCACGAATGGACGAGGGTGATCATTTTTAAAAGAAACCGTTGGGCTGCAGAAACTGGCAAGTGAAACAATTAGTTCTTTGCCGACCTGAAGTGGGTAAAGATGAGTTGGCAAGCTGACGTTAAGCGCGTTAATCGTTCATCAGAACAAGAGAGACGAGCTAACGCTAAAAAAGTTAGCCTCGCAAACTCGCTATGGCATTTAACTTACCTTTATTAACTTTATAAATCAGGGTATTTCCCCAGAGTATATTCATGCAGTTTATAAAAACAAAAGGACTTGAACGAGCTCTTTCAAACTGTAAGACCTGCCTTGATTCGTTCCATGCAGAGATATTCACAAGGAAGTCCTACTAGCGATTCTAAGCTGTTGGCCTGCTGTCGTCATCGCTTGTATCATGACTTACTCGGCTGGCATTGTCGTGTGGGCTCTGGTAAGTTTCCACTATAACTCGAATTAGGACGGGCTTAATCAGATGCTTTCCTTCTGGGGGGGGCCCCCCCCCCCCTTCTTCTCCCTCCTTCCAGATTTCAATTTCCATTTTCATTTTCCTCGAGTAGAAAAAACCAAGGCATTTCGCACTTGGTCTTGACCTCCGAAGGCTTTGCCTTCGGTTTTGAGAACAATGATATATCTCCTAAGAAGCCGGAATAGGCTGGCTTGCAAACGACCAAAACGTTCCTCCTAGATTGAAACACTGAATAAGATATCTCTTTTAATGTTAGAAATCTTGAACTAATCCTCAAATCTTCAGCGTTAGCAGCTTAAAACCAGTTACATCTTATCGAAATAACTATGAACATTTTATCTAATGTTGATCCTTAACCATCGAACAACATACAGCTTTGGTCCTTATTTCTTTCTAAACTGAATTTAAATTTTTTCGTGAAATTTTCCTTGGGTTTTTGAAGATCAATGGTGACGAAAGACACAACTTGAAAAGCTGACCTACATCATTTCTGATCATCGTTAGCAACCTGTTTGAATCTTGTCCAGACTCTATTATTGTCGTCGCCCTGGCGTCTTTCAATCATATTCATAGTCAATCAATCATATGCATAGTTTTGTAATGCCATGATATACCAGTTTATTTGATATTTAAATACAAATGAAATGAAATGACTCTTTATTTCAATAGGTTGCATAATTACAGTCAAGACTGTAGTCACCCTTATGGCCCTATGAAACTAAGTTACAACATTTCTAGTTACTGACATTTAAAATACTAAAATAACAAAATACGAAGGTATTATAAAAATAGAGATCACATAAAACTTAAGATCAAAAAATATTCATAAAATATTCATAAAATATTCTGTCAGTTTTGAAGCTATCAGGTGTGAACTTACGCTTGATGCAGTCAAAATGGTTTCTTCTAAACTTCTGGAATAAATTCTGAAAAAAATAAAAGAAAACTGCAATTAGCCTTAATCACCATTACGCTCCATATTTTTTCTACAGGATATGAACTGGAATCACGTTGACTTTCCCAAATCTTTCTTTTTGGGATCACTCGAGGGATTCTGGTGGTCGTTTGTTACCATCACAACGATGGGGTAGGCTTTTCAAGTTTTTCTGGCTATTACCGTCATTTTGAATTTAATAATAATATAATAATACACATTAATTTATATAGCACTCATTCCCTGAGGTCATTACAATATTTCTAATTAAAAATTAAAACCACTTCTACTTAAAACTATAATATCGTCATACGAATTAAAAAATAAAAAACAAAGTTCCAATAACACAAAGATGTAACTAATTTTATCATTAGAGTTTAAGATGACTTAAGATCAAAACTGCTTCTACTTAAAATTTTTAATATCATAATAAAAGAGAAAATAATGAGTTATCTTATTTATGTAAAGGTGATCTTTATTATTGTTGTCGTTGTTGTTGTTGTTGTTGCTGTTGTTGTTGTTGTTTGTTGTTGTTGTTGTGTAATTGGATGTTAAAGCGGCCTTCATACGGCAAACTTAAGTTGGCAAAGTCGTGTTGGAAAACTTCAAAAAGTTGACAAACTCTTTCCTTCACACGTCAAACTGGTGTCAAATAACAAACACGGTAATTTGCAACATGGCCGCTTTTCTAGAGCAGTGGCACTCACGTAGGACAGTGAAACTGAGGTAAAGAAGAGAAGAAACAGAAAGCAGTGGAGAAATAGAAAGGTTTGGACGAAACCCAGTTTATCGGCGCGCTCCTCCGTTTTGTTCTGTTTGTCTTCAGTATCTTTGTAGGCTTTTGGTGGAACCTCCCGAACAGCCAGACAATTGTGAACCGCTTCGATAAATTTAAAAAGTGTTGATTCGTGTCCCCCATTTTTTGGATACATTTGCAGGCACCGGAAAGCTTTGTATTTTGGATCACTTGGGATTAGTCTTTATTTAGAGTTGTTTTGTTTCCTGTCTTTTATTTCTTTTGGTTTACGTTGGCTTACATAATCTGTGCTCCGGTACTGCAGAAAGATCCCATTTTGTGAAGAGTCACGGAGATAAATCACGTGAATAGAGCTCGTTTTGATTGGTTGACAATTACCAACACATGTTGGCCTACCGTTCACGCCTCAGATACAAACTTACAAACTGGAAAAAGTTGGTGAAAAAGTTGGCGAGAATAGAGGCAAGTTCTATTTGTCGCCAACAGTTTGCCAACTTGTTTGCCGACTGTTTTTGTGCCGTTCACACACATCAACTGGAGTTTGTCAACACGAGTTTGCCAACTTTAGTTTGCCGTGTGAAGGCCGCTTAAGAGGTGTAAGAGAACCACTCACTGCTTTGACCTGTTTTCCTTTAGGTACGGTGATCGAATTCCTAAGTCCATTCCAGCCAGGCTGTTTGCTTTTCTGTGGACGTGGACCGGCATCGCCACAATAGCTGTAATCACGAGCAGTATAACAGCTTCCCTCATGAGTATGGTGTTCAAGCCAGAGAGGATGATCTACGGAACAAAGGTGATGAATATAAACAGGTACAATGAGAAATTACAAAGAATGCCATCGGCTGCTAACATTGGGCGAAGCCTGAGAAAGCTGTCATGTCATTTCAGTTGAGCATAACATTTTGTTGATTTCCTTTGTTTTAACAACGCGGCCAGTTAACGAGTACAAATCATGTTGTTGAACAAAAACTAAGCAAACTGAATGTTTTTGTATAATACCCAACGGTGATTGTGTCAAATAACCAAAATTGATATATCTTGTCCATAGCCAGAAATTCAGAACCACGAGCGGCCTTACATTGGTCGTTAAATTCAATGTTGTGATTGGCTCACGGCTTTCTCGTAAACAAGTCACGCTAGCGCCGTTGCCGGCAAGCAAAGTTTGAGCCGAGAACATAAAGGTTATTATTTCATGTCTAAGATGATTTCACTAAAATAAACCTTCTAAAATAAAATAAGCCCCTCTACCGATACTCTCCTCTTTTCTCCCTTTCGATTTCGTGTAAGAAGAAGCCTTTTCAAGCGGTTTTGAGTAGCCGTAAATCAGATTGAGAATCATTTTCGATCGGTGACTGATATGTCACGCAGTACGAAAACCCCCAAGGGAATCCAAGTCCCAGGCTCTATCTCGTTCACAAACTCGCTAAAAAGAGCCTGGAGGATAGCTTCAAGCATAGTTACTGAAAATGGCGGTTAAATTTGCTTATGAAAGGTACACTTGCAGCGGAGAAAACAGCTCGCGTACATTGAGTGTTTGGTGCGAGCACTTATGTAAACCGTGCAGGCAAAGATGGAAAATTTTCGGTAAATTCAAGCATCTTTAAATGGGAAACCGCAAGATATCCAACCCGAGGAAAGCCAAATATTATGGACATTGAAAGCACTACATGTGTTCTTGAAGTTCCACATTGGTCAATGGTTTACATGAAATTAAAAGGCTAGTATGGCAGATCCTTGTAGTTCATTGTGCGATTGTTCAAAAGCAAAAACCGCAAGAATTATAGAACATTCAGCCACGAAACCACTTCCAAATTAAAGGTATTTCCACAACGAAAGAACTTTGGATGGGAGCCGTGACATTCAACCACCTTAATCTCTTTAGCGATCGATTGAACTGAACGATCATTTCCACACATTTTCCTATAAATAAGAACAGAGCACATGGCAGTGTTTCGTCACGCTTCGCGGGGTGTTACGGCTCGAAATTTCCGGCTATGCGTTGTTTTACAATTTAATGGTTCACTTTGCCTTACTGACACTCGGTGAGCTAATCGCGTTCTTAAAGCTGATTTTCCAACAGAATTAATGATTAATTCCTGCTGTTCAGTTGGCAGCTATTGATAACTCCACTGAATACAAACTGGGACTCAGACGCAATGCTATACTAAACCCAGGTGGGTGAAGTCAAAGGACTGTTTCAATCATGAACGCTAATAAACAATGATTCATTGACTGATCTTACATTAACAGTTTCAATCTCGTCTAAAACTGTCTTAATGAATAATTAGAAGTTTAAACAGGGTACTTTGTGATTACAAGTTACTGGCCGATGCCCTTAAGTTCTCAAAGCCCAGGTGGCGCAAACGGTCTGCGTGTAACAGTTAATAAGAGATACGATCTCCATCAAAATCAGAAATATCACTTTAGCTGGAACTAAGCTGATATTGGATAACTTTTTAATCATATTGAAGCGAACTATTATCTCGTTTGAAGCTTTTTCACGTTCACTAAGCAATCGCACTTTTAACTCGGCTTGACAATGAGGCTTGGTACAAAACCGCTCATTTGAAAAATGTTTCAGTGCATGTTCATATTGAAACAAAACAAGTCATGTTCATAAAACATGTCCCTTTAAAAGAGAATTAAATCTATATCGAATAACTCACCAAGTTATGCCTAACAAGTACTTCTCTTGTGCGGTATTTCTCATTTTTATTTTATTTGCCATAAAAAGATACAAAGAAATGACAATTATTAGTATGCAAAAAATCGAAAAAAAAGTCCAGGGAACCTAACAGAACCACGGGGCCTTTAAACTTGGGTTTCCTCCCAAGAAATACAATATGACAAAAACTATACACTATTCTGGTAAATGCAAACCAGATATGTGCGCTTAACAGAATTAGAATTTTACTAGTAAACTAATGCAAATATCTGAATGGCTGAGCCATTGCACACTATCAGCCATTAGCGTGCAGTGGCTGAAACTCGTCTACGAAATGGCGGCGGTTTTCCGTTTTGCCATAGTTTTGGAGGAAAATTTAGATAAAAATGGATAAACCAAATCGTGAGAAGACTAAACGAAGGACATTTACGGTTTCTTGACTTAAAAAAGTTGAAATTATTGAAATAATGATGGGCGCGCCCGCGCGACTTCAATTTTAAATGCCAACTCAGTCCGGGCGATCTTTTTAAGGTTCCATAATCCGTCGACAAATAATTGGAGAGCGTTATTTGAAGTAAACTTTAGTAAGAATTCTACCAAAACAATTAGGTTATTCGCTCTCGATTTCTATGAGGTGATAGTTGATTCGGCCTTAGGGCCTCATCAACTATAGCAAACAATGATGCAAGGCTGATACTACGTAGAAAGCTTAACGGGGCAACGACATGATAGAGCTCAAATTGAAAGCCAAGAATTGCAACCCTGGACAGCTGTTTCGACCTTGTTGGGTCTCGTCAGCACGGCGTAACAAGTTATGAAGTAATCAGTTGGTCGACTGATATTCATAAACCCACTAAATGCAGATGGTGATAACGTCAGATGAAACTCAAATCCAAATCGTTGCCAACGTCACATGCAAAACGCGTGACAAGGGACAATAGGAAAAATCCAGAGTATCATGTCGCAGCCGCGATTAGGGAACTTCAGACAGACGCAAACTGTCCCGCAGGAAAATCATGGCCAAACCATCTTAAAAATGAGCAGCATATCGGATCTGAAAAGACCTACGGCCCCAAAAAATACTGGACAGTTTAACATAATGATGCAAAGGGCCGCAAACGAAAATGCGGCCTATCACTATCAACTATCATCTCATAGAAATCTCGAGTTCATAATCTAATTGTTAATTAGTAATTATTGATAACGAATGTCTTAAGTTCTTTCCTAAATTCATTTGACTTTGGCTCATTTAAAACTCTATTCGAAGACAGAGAATTCTAAAAGAGAAAAGCAATTCCCAGGTCAGTAAGTTAAGAACTCATGGACCGATGTACGCCTGTTTTGTTTTAGATCACTCATACGGGAACTTGTTCGATATTTTTGAAGACCTGGAAAACGACCGAATCCATGCTGCTCTTCTTGACTCGTATTCGACAGCAAGCGAGAGCAAGATGTTCAGTAAGGACTGGTTACGAGTAATAGAAATCATTCCTGTTAGATACGAGTCTGCTAATGGAGTGGTACTGACCGGTGACGTCATGAGACTAGCGCGTTGTTTCCGGCGCTATGTGAAATCAGAAACAAGTTCCATACACAGAATTATACAAAGGAACGTTGGGACTATTGAGGTGTGGACAGAAGAAAGCTCCCTGTTTATTAGCCTCTTATTTCAGTCACTGAAATCTCTTTTCGTAACCTTATTTAAAGATGGGTATGGGAGAGTTTTAAGTTTTGTAGTCTTGTTAGCAGGCCACTTGCACTAAGAGGTCATGTGACATCGTTTTTCATGAAAATGAAAGTTACATGATTTTGCCTTCGAAACACTATTAGTGGGTCATCTCTTAAACAAAATAATAGTGATTTGGTTTTTCAAACCCGCACCATTTGCTTAAAATGAGAAAGTGCGTAGCTGGTCCCGTGACCAAAACTTGATTTTTAAAATTCTGAATTATCGCTTTCTGACACAAATTTTGCACTTAAACTTCAAGGAAAATGTTGAAAAAATGAAGTTTATAGCAGTTTATAGCACATCTGAACGTAACTATCAAACATTTAACAAGATATAAGCAAAACGTAGTTTGGGCAACAGTATGCCCTCCAACATGGCGGCAAATACAATTCATGCTACTTTGTTGAAAAATCAAAGTACCATCAAATATCTCCATTAAATGTGTTTCCTCTCAAATTTCGGGTGTAAGATAATTTTTGTGTTCTGTCAATTTTTGGCATCAGCAAGATTACAACTCACTGTTTAAGGGAAGCATTGGTCACGTGACCTCTTAGTGCAAGTGGCCTATTCACACTTGTAAAATTGCGAGAGACGAAAGTGAGAGTATGGATTATTAAAACTGAGAAAAATAAACTTTTTCGTGGTTTTATTCTACCGACGTGATAATTATTCGTAAATCTTCTTTTTACAACTATGACCACATGAAACAAAATATAACATAAAATAACGATTCCAACATTCATTTCTCGTTTAAATAAATTTATCCAGGCAGATGACGTTCCTTTTGCAGTGAAGACATCTTCTGATCTTCTCACTGGGGAATCTTATCTTTATGTAAGAACAGTGATTATCCTGGGCTGTTCTCTCGGTGTCTTCACTCTCTCTGGTCTCCTATGGCATTTTTGCTTTTATAAAAAGACGATATCACCACAGCCTATTGATCCAGGTATGAAATAACAAATATTCCATTTAATCCCAGTCGTAGAAGCAGTGATTTTATCTTCTCCTCAGGAAGAATACTTTCTAGTATTTCTTGAGTTCTCAGCTAATTCTTCTTAGATGTGTATACATTAAGTGTATTGTGGCGATTAGGAACTGACAAATACTTGTTGTCATACCGATTTGTCTTTTGAAAGGAAAACAGTGGAACACCGTTCTATGGACATAAATGGTAGTGCGAAACATTTGATTTTATAAATGTGAACAAAGTTCTATTACTTTCAACTTAAAGTCGCAGTTGAATTGCTTTAGTCTTAAAACATAGATAAACTATTTGTCAGTGACGTTCATCCTGCAGCTCGTTTTTGCTCGGGGTGGCTGGGCAACAGTTTCATCACCTTCCTACTGTTACAGTTTGACCAATAGATAATACGACTCTTTAACCGTGCCATAAAAAATACGGCAAACAGAATGCTGGAAAGCCGTTTTATACCAGACGATATTACACACAATCTTTTCATCGTAAGCTGCGTTGCTCATACTGATGTTGGCTACTGTAATTTCTACGGCATTGCCTTAAATAGTTACACAAAACTTTCCGTGGTATACCATGGAACATCCCACTTGTCACTTATCGCAGTCTCATACTTGAGCACGCAAGTTACGTATCATCGTCATACATTGAGCTCATGTACCAAAAAATAAAACGAACAACTGTAGTACTGGTGACTCCTGGCTAAAACTTTGGGTGAGCTCAGCAATCTTTGACGTTCTTTGACCCTTATTTTTCTTATGATAGATCACTTTCTCTGCCATTTTCCCACGTTTTGCGAAAAAATGAAAAGTACCTGATGCAAGTTTAGAATTTGTACCCCAAACGCCATCAAATTCCCCTGTTTTGATCTTTTCGTTAAGCTTTACGACGGCTTTAATTACCTCTTAGGCCCGGATCAAACGCAGTTCTTCACATGAGCCGAACCCAATTTAACCAGTTAGGCTCTTGTGAGGTTTGGCGTTTAACCCAATTAAGTTCTAACTGGAACTGTGATGAATTCTACATCGGCAAAACAAAACGAAGACTCCATGACAGAAAAACAGAACATTTCAAGGCCCTCGCCAAAAGTGACCATTCATCAGCCATCGCTGATCATGTAAAAACCACTGGTCACGACATTAAATGGGATCATTTTGACATTTTAGCGTCCGGAAAAACTGACTTTCACTGCAAAATTAAAGAAACTTTCTTCATTCAAGAGCTAAAGCCTTCCCTTAATGTCAATATTAGTAGTGAGAAGTTGTTGCTGTTTTAGCTGTTACTCCTCATTATGTTTATACACGTACTGCTGCAGATCATATTTCTCAGTCTAGGTTCCAGACCTCTTATGTTTACGATATATATATAGTTTTCAAAAATTGTAACCGTCACTTTTGAAAATGTATGTTGATTAGCATACGAAACGTTAAGTTCTATGTAAAAATGCGTTGGAATACAATGTTCATCACCGCTGTTTGTGTTATTTTCTTAAGTTCTACTGATTTTATTTGGAGCGGCTGAGGTGTTCTTCAAACCTGGTCAGCCGTGAGGGATGACTGAAGACCGACTTTGGGTCAAACGCCGATCTTAAAACGCATAATCAAAGGTCTAAAGGCGTCATTTTGACATTATCTTGAAAAAAACACTGACATGCAAGACCGCTATTGTTATATGCTTGGTGTAGCAATTGTGCTCGACTGAATTAAGTTACACGTTTGACTCAAACTGGCGGGGTTTTTTATTATTTGAGTCGATCCAAACTGTCATTAGGTTCAGCTCATGTAAAATATGGCGTTAACATAAAAGGTGAAAACATTTGAATTACTCACGCAACTTGCCCATTTATACCGCAAAGTGACATACAGACTGCCTCCTTTAACTCACCTTCAATATATTTGGATAAAAAATTTAGAGACCATGTTGAGTGTCTCGACGTAATTTTACAACACGCCATATCCCAGAAAGGAAGTCGGTGAGCGCATTTTTTTTCTTTCCTGCAGTATGAATTTCAAAAAATTCTACAAAAAGATATTTTCGTCCCAACGTTTCGGCCTATAAACCGCAACATTTGAACATTTTTGTTGGACAGTGATCTATGGGCAGCGCAGCTCCCAGCGATGGAATTGTCTGTCACTTATCATTAGAAACAAAGAAATAAAAACGTACAGAACATACCAAAAGAGGGATTTTCAGATTGAAATTTACTTTTGAAAATAATGAAAAGTTCTGACAAAGTAAAGGGAGATTTACTACAAGAAAACTTGTGATAAATTTTCATTTAGAACGCAGAAGATTTCCATTAATGAAATAACGTTGATTTCATAGAGCCATGGCTCCCGGCCAATAGACAGAGGCGCCACGCACCTCTCGTAAGGTCTAACAGGATTGGCCGAGAAAACAATAGAATAAACAACAGAAACAATGGCCCTAGTCCTGAAAACAATAGAGGTGGATGACTCCGGGAGCAAATAAAATTAGAGGTTCCGAAGAGGTGCATGACTACTGAATAGACACGCCAGAAACACAAAAAGAAATAAGTTGCCTAGGGACTCCCTAGCTTGCCAGGAAATGTCCCGGAATTGAAGAATCGTTTTGGACATTCAACAATGTGTAAGAGGGACCTAATGTTCTACA
This sequence comes from Catalaphyllia jardinei, assembly GCA_022496165.2. Classification (NCBI taxonomy): domain Eukaryota; kingdom Metazoa; phylum Cnidaria; class Anthozoa; order Scleractinia; family Caryophylliidae; genus Catalaphyllia; species Catalaphyllia jardinei. Next base: position 35,269,050 of record CM042747.1, on the reverse strand, counting down.
ACAGATTTTTTTCAGATCATGTTCTTTTGGTCAGTGCAATCAATGTTGGTGATAGCGAGTATTTCTTAACCCTGTTTTGTTTTCAGACGGTCAAGTGGCGACCCTAGTCAAGCCCCAAATAACACGCCATGAAATAAGAGAACAGCTAAAACAAGATATCGCAGAGTTTTATGCAAGATTTCGGCAAAAGTATCTTGCTTTACGACGAAAACATATCAAGGAGCTTAAGGAGCTTAGGAGATTGTCCAGCAATAATGGCAGCACAGGTAAACAATTGAGCTGGTCATATGATCGTCATTACAGGTGTATATAATCCGTGTTGACCTGGACACAGTGCATATTAAAGAACTTCGCATCAATTCTTTTTTCGTTCTCTAGTTTTTCTCCAGTGTCACTATGAATAGGCTTTTCTGTGAAGAACTGTTTCTTTGAGTTTAATCATATGCACGGTTTTGAAAAACAATTCTCTAGGAAATGTCACTGATGGTTCTTACATAAGATTGTGGACAAAACCAATTTAAATATATCGATTGATGTTTATAAAATATTTACGATAGTACGTGCATTCTCATTGGTCGATAGGTGTGTTTAGATGAGAGTATGCAAACACGGTTGTCACGTCACGCTTTCCGTGTTTCCCCGGCACAATTTGAAACCATTTCAAAGCCGGTAGTCTAACTCTCTAGTACAAATATTAAGGAATTCAAATGAAGAAAAATTTTCCAAATTTTGATTTGGGGATTGACCATCTCTTTCTCTCTGACCCGTGGAGAGAAAGCAAAAAAAAAGAAGTACAACAGCGCTGGCGAATTTGGCACAAATTTTGACTTTTGTAACGCGAACTTTCATTGGTTCGTGCGTTATCAGATGCGCGTTTTGATTGGTTAGTAGGAAAGATGATTGTCTAGAGCGTGTATTGAGAAAATCTTTTCGGATCAAGAAGTTATAAACAAAATTTCCCTTCATTTGTCAAATTAATTTTGAGAAATATAATATAAAAGCAATAGAAAACTTTTTTTCCTGTGTTTGCATAGCCTAATATAAATACTCGAGGGGTTGGGAGAATTCTCGACAGTTATGTTCGTCTCGGGTTTGCATAATTGTCTCGAATTCTCCCAACCCCTCTAGTGTTTATATCAGGCTATGCAAACACGGAAAACGTTTTCTATTGCTTAAATATATCCTGGGAAAAATGAGAAGTAGACAAAATGCTTAAAACGGCTCAAAAACCGTACTGTTTGAGGCAACGCATACCCGTATCGCTTACGTAACGGAGTTCGCTCCTTGAAACAGAAACCAATATGGTCGTCGCGTGGAGTGGAAAGCAAACAAAAAGAGGAGAGGACTTGAGAAGAAAAACGTATTTTAATGAACCAACCAACGAACCAAAAGGGCTACACGTCTGTAAGGTGTGCAACGTACTATATTTCAAAATACTTATTGCTTTTAATATTATTTTATCACAATGTACAGACGTCAGAAGACTGCCAGAATTTTCTGCAAGTAAGTTTTACATTTTAAATTTTAACTTTCCATTGTTCTCTTATTAGTTATTAAGTGGCTATCCCCATGTCGATTAGCCGGCGTTGCAAATTATGTGGGTTTTAATGTTGTTGTGTTAAGAAACACGAAGTGTTCTGGTTCTTCTATAAAGTTGTTCTCAAGCAGGCATGGATGTGCACTTTCTTGTTTTTGAAGGTTTTTTTCAATCATGCCAAAGGCAAGTTTCATAAATATATGACACAACGTAATAAATTTAAGTTTTGTTACAGTTGTTTCTTAGCAAACGTGCTGAACTTTTGTTCAACACAGTGTTAAGTTATGAGTAAGCTCCTTCACTCATACTCCATATGCTCCTAGAAATCTAAGGCGAAAGTGTTTTTAAGCGAATTTTTATAAGCAGAGAAAATTGGAATTTGTTTCATTGATTGTTCAAGACTAGCCAAAGTTTGCCAGACGATTTCAGTTTGACATCACAACCCCATGCATGCCAGCCAACAATAATGTCCCCTTTGTGGCTTCAGATAGAGCTAATGTAATTTACGTTTTCACCAATGAACTGAGAAATGTCTTCTAGGTTTTGACCTTGGGAATCGATTCATTGTTCATGATCAGCTCTCCCTGTAAGTTTGATGCAAAACTTGGCTAACATTTTTCACTTAACTTTCTAGCATATGAACTATTTATAATCGCCCGTGCTGAGAACAGCGTCGAATTTGTCCGTCTTACTGGGCTCTTACTGGGCTCGTAGCGCACCACGAGTGAGCTTGGAGGCAAAAATCATAGTCCTTCCTCCTGCCATACCTTTAAGCTCGTCATTGAGCTTTTCATTTCTATTTCGTGTTCTTATTTATCGTTTTAGATCGCAGGGGAAGCTATGTGGTTACCAGAGACGTAGATGTCAACTCCATTTTAGAAGGACTGGACATGACAATATTCGACAAAAGAAGTAGCAAAAGATGGCATTTTTGAGCCAAAGAAAGACAGTATTTGAACGACTTGAAAAAGACTTGGAAGAGTAAACTAAAAAACGAACGGATAATTGAGCTACAGAATAAATGTAAAAGTACGATGTTCTTTTGCGTGAAATTTTAAAATATTTTTGTCTACTTTTAAGAATATCTTACCGGTAAAATTCTATATGAGAGCCCTTGAAGCATACTTAAATAGTATAATAATTATTCACACAGTTTCTTACCTACTTCCTGCTGTACCTCTAATGCAGTTATGCCGTTTTTGCCAATACTTTAATGTTAAGATTTGTTTTGATCAAAATGATTAAAAATTGAACAGCAACGCAAAAGTATTGGTCTTTGATACATCTACAATAGCTTTTAATAGAGTTATTGGTGGAAGACGAAGAAAGGTGACAACTTTGGACCAGATGTACTGGTATGTACTGGTATATCTGTACAGATATGCTAGAATCCGATGCGCGCGCAAGACAAACTCCACATGTCTCTCTCCGATTAGCGACGTTGGGTAGGACGTCAGTAAAAGTGAGGTGGAATAAATTAATAGTGTGACTTCTGAATGAAATTCCTCCAAGGTAATTTAAATGAACTAAGATGACCTGGCGAGTACCTTGGTTTCTGATGAATTAGCTGTAAATTCCAAATCAAGAAACAAAAATCCACAACAACGAACAAACTAAAATCAGAACGTCATCAAAGCCAATAATAATTTTATATGAGACCTTTTTTCCTGCACCCACAATCGTGGACAATAGTGCTGACAGAGCAAAAAACGCTTTCTATCAGCTTCTTTCCGTAATTTCAAAAAAACATCTTTTTTGTCGACAGCCAACCCCCCCCCCCCCCTCCCTCCCCTTTTCAATGTTGCAATACGCTCTGTGGACACTGTCACGTGGTTACAAAACTGAAAAGGGGAGAGGGGGTCGAAATGTCAAAATTGGAGTTTGAAAAACTCACGCGTTTAACGAAACAGCTATTTTTCGGGAGTGTCTTAACTGCTTTTGTCCATGATTGTAGCTTCAGCTAACAAGGGCTAAAATTTGACTGACTGTTTGTGTGACCTACAAAGATCAGGAAAATTTAGCATAGCTAGTTTAGATCATAATGACTTTTAACTTATCTTTTTCTCAGCTCGTTAACGGGCGGAATTCAACAAATCCTACAATCTGATTGGTTCCTGGAGCCGGCGTTACTGCTCGTCCGGACCGCTAAAGAGGCAGAATCCGTGGTTTTGATCCATTTTCGTGAACGAATCAGCGGTAGTGGTCAATCTCGGACCTTCCAACTATTGGTCGTCAGACTCATCATATCAGGACTTATCTCACGGTCTCAGGATTTAACCTCGAAATCTCACGGTTTTCCACGATGAATTACAACCTCAATCAGATCTGGCCTAAACTCAACTCGATTTAAAATAATAGTTGCGAATAAAAATCGACTCGATTAAGAAGGATTGAATATTGTAATTATTGCGTTTCTTCTCACTGGGGAATCAGGACCGAGCTTTTGTAGACCTCATTCTGATGTCTAATCACAGCACGAAGTTCCCTTGAAAAGGCTTTGTTTCATGTGTTCAAGATGGCGGAACGAGACATCGAAGACTCTCCTGTCTGTGGTTTTAGTATTAAGGTGCTAATTAATACTAAAAGGGCACTAATTATGGTAGTTTGATTGTTAGCGTTGAGATTCCTTTGCTTTGAAGCATTTTAACCTTTAAATATCACTATTTGGAACCCAAATCTCACGGCCTTTTGAGCTAAACTTTTGAAACCTCAATATTTGGGGATTTCAAAATATTGAAGAGTCTGCCAATCTTTCGCCTTCTATACATTTCCATGCAAGATTAATCAACGCAAGTTTATCTCTAGTCACCTTTAAATCGGGTGGCGTATTTTCTTTATTCTCAATGGTAAAGCTATCGATTGCTTCACCGATATCATGTTTGTACGGTGGCCTGAAAGGGGCATCGACTCTTTTTTTATCCGCGACTTCTCTTTTTTTCATCCGCGACATCATTTTCTTATCCGCGACTTCTTTTTTTATTCGCGACTTCTTTTTTTATCCTATGTTCTGATACCACAAATAAGATAACACATTTACCTTTCTGATGGCGCCCTGTTTCTCCTCTTTCCTATCTTCGCCCGCCATTGCTGCTGCCATATTGCCTGCTCTCAGGAATGCTCTGTTCAGTGTAAGTGTGCCCGCAGTCTTGTAAGTGTGCCCGCAGTGTAAGTGTGCCCGGGGATAGATAAAAAAAAAGTCGATGTCCCTTCCAGGCCACCGTATTTTTGACACTTAAATTTATTGGTGTGTAATCGAAACATTGAAGGGTCCTCCTCGAAAGTCTTCGGGAATCTTCGGTTACCTTCAGGAATCTTCAGCAATCTTTAGAAATTTGGGAAATAGTTTGGAAATGTTCGTGTGGAGATTCTTCCGAAATCTTCTTAAAGTGGTCAGAAATCTTGGTAAAATCGTCAAAAAGTATGTCTATATACGAAGATATGATTGTTCATGGCAGTTATGCAGTTATGTTATGTTATGCATACGAACCAAGTGGCCCATCAGGCCGGAGCTTATCCTGGTTT
>CM042747.1:35253669-35263891 GCA_022496165.2 Catalaphyllia jardinei | reverse complement strand
TAAGTAAATAAAAAGCGTCTAATTAAAAAAAAAAAAAAAAAAAAAAAACTGAAAGAAAAACTAACATGCAGATACTTCTTTAGTAAGAGCGAAGAAGAGAGCCAGAGCCCGCGCAAGCGGATGTGGAAAATTACTTCCGGTCTTTTTATTGTATTGTTTTTAAGAATAGCGCTAAAAAGGCCATATATTAAATAACTTATTAACCTCGTCCGTTCGGCCATTACAGGGAAATCTCAGACCTCGGCCTTGATGTATTGACCTCGCTATCACTCGGTCAATTCAGCAAGGCTTCGGTCTGAGATTTCCCTGTAATGACCTCACTCTCAGTTAATAAGTGGTATTTATTATATGGCAAGGGAAATCCGAGCGCTCTGATTGGTTCTTTCTTGGTCGAGATTTTACCATACGGACCGTTTCCAGGGAAACGGTCCAAGCCGTGTATTTTTTTCTTTTCAAAAGCCGGCAAATTTATCTGCAGCTTAAACTACTAAAATAAAACATGTAAAATGCCCTATTCCTTCGAATAGAAGAAGACAACGATGATTTAGACTAACGAAAGAATTGAGCGACAGCCTACCTACATCAGAGCTTGAACACTTTTGGTTCAACATGTTCAACTCTTTTCGTAAGTACATTTGTGTGCATGCATTAAGCTCAATAAGCTTAATGAAGAAGAGAACGAGACAGCAACAATTTCCAATTTCCTTCACCTCTTCAATTAACATGTAACGAAGACGTTTTCATTCAACATACAAAATACTATAATTAAGTTAAAAAATCGAAAAGAAAACTAGTATTGAAGCGTAAAGCGAAGGTCATGCACTAGTACACAAAACAAGTGAAAACCACTTAGCCGATTAACGAAAACAAATCCAAAAAAGATGCTAAGGGAGAGAAATTGGCGACTCCAATCCAGTTGCACTTGAAAGAATTGTATGGTGAATGTTATCCCCATACTTTGGCTCCCAATCCAGTAAGTTACTCTGCTAAAACGTTCGGAAAATGTTCAATATTTCTTTTTCAAAGTCGTTGTAGCTGGTAGCTTGTTCTGAGTTGCCCGCGTCATCATGCGCCGGAAGTCCTTTGAATTGCGTTTGAATTGCGTCCTTTGAAGTGCGTTTGAAATAAAAATATATAGCAAGAGCCGAGTGCCATATAATAAACTACTTACTAACCTAGCTAGTTCGAGTCGTACTGGGGAATATTGGCCCTCGGTCGTTTTTATACGCTGCGTTTGGTCCGTACTGTCACGACCTTGGGCCAATATTCCCCAGTACGGCCCTCGCGCTCGGTTAGTAAGATGTTACTAATATTTTGGAAGCTCTATCAGAAACTGTATCACTCATGCTAGTGAGGCAAATATTTCAAACAAAGATTCTTCTAAAGAAAAACCAAGACTTAAGGATGATTTCCTCTTCGTATTACGCATTCTCGACAGTTTGTTTTGTTTCATGTAAGACACCACAAAATGTAAACATATCGCAACTACTCACATGACGTGAATTCAAAGATTCAAAGCAACCACCAGTATGGATGTGAAGCAGTAAAAGCTTTATGCTTCGTTCTGTCTCATATCACTTAATGAAACGACTTCCCTGCTTTAACATCAATGAAGCTATATATGGGAGGAAGAATTTTTAAGGTCTTAAAGATAAGGTATGTGGTTCGTGGTGAAAACATCGGTTTGCATTCCATTGAGTGAACTGTTATAATGTCTAGAGGTTGCTGAGGTTACGCAGTACGGACTGGAAGTCATCTTTAAAGTTCTGCATTGTTTATGATTATAAATCCTGTAAACGGCGACTAAGGCTGGCGTAGCACTCTCCTCCCACAATGTGACCTGGGTTCGATTTTGGTTTTATTGAGCTTGGTGTTTGTTCTCGCCTTGCTAGGGAAAACACATTTCAATTTTCTGGCGCGGTTCTTTTTAATGATTCAGCGACATCATTAAAAAGAAGCGGCGTCGCTTTCCATTTTTAAGAAGTCTCGTAGTTTTCATTTTAGCCATTAGTTTTCTGCTAATATAATACTTAGATATAATTTGGTTGCTCTCTTTTATTATATTCATCTAGAAAAAAATTGTACATAGATGTGAAATTTTCTCTTTACTTAATTTTTATACCCCTTGTACATACCTTTAAAGGTCAAATGAACCAAAATCTTCAGCCATTTTAAAACGACGAAATGTTAAACAAAACATTTAAAAGGAAACTTACACGAAAACTATTTATTCTGAATCGCAAAAAAGGGACAAAAGTTAAAAGTACGAAGACAGCCGATGGCTTAACGAAAACGTTTCTAAAATGGCCGCGCAATTTAATGAAAGGAATGGAACTGAGACTCTGCTTTGTGACGTCATTGTTGTTTTGAACATTGCTGCGTTTCTGCATCAGTGAGTCGTTCTTAGTGAAGATTTTGGATCTAAATACAAATCTTCTTTTACTTGGGAAATGGCCGAGAAAATCCCTCACTGAAAAACCATCATTTTCAAATTTCAATTTGATATAGATAAGAAACCACTAACCTTGTTCCAAACTCTCTCTTGACAAGGGGAGTAAAGGAGAAACCACAAAAAAAAAAAACATTTAGAACTGACGTGGCTTCTTCTCTAAATATTACAAATATTGTAACTTATTTTTTTTTCGTTTGTATAACAGGAAAATGTTTCATTCATAATATGATAAAGTTTTCATTTACTCATTTATTCAGTTATGCTATTTGTTATTCAGGCGAGCCAGTCATAGTGCAAGTTGAGTTTAAAGTTATTTCATTTGGTGAGATAAAAGAAGTCAACATGGTAAGATGCTTTGCACGGTTAGCAATTGTGTACTCCTGCACATTTTTAAAAATCAGGTCTACATTATTTAACAATTATTTATCTAAAATATCAGAGCAGTTTGAAATGCATAGTACAATACAGTGCTGTTAACTTATTCCATAGATTAGAAACTGGATTAAAATGGCTGATGGAGGTTTGCTGCCGAAACGAACATCACATTATCGTCTGAGAATCTCATGAAGGCATATAAAATTTGCAAATAACCCCCAAAGCAGTTCTAAGTTAGAGAAGGAAAATCCATATGAAGGAAAGAGCCTCAAGAGCCTGAAAAAGTCCTGTAGAGGTCTGAAGCATGATTCTCTCTGCTTTTGTTGTTTGCAATAGTATAGGCTAAAACAAAATATACAGCTATCCCTTTAGTGTAAAACACTTAAAGAAATTCAAACCTCCAAAGCAAAAGACAGAAATGACTCTCCTAAACATGATGGTGATTTTCAGGAGTACAGCATGGACATATTCTTCCGCCAGTGGTGGAAAGACCCGAGGATGAGGCATAACTATTCTACTCCGTTCAACATAGCCTTTGACCCGACTAACCTTTTATGGACTCCAGATACTTATTTCTGGAATGTCAAGAATGCAAAGTATCATCACGTGACCAGAGAAAACATGCGGCTAAGAATCTCATCGGACGGAGAAATTTACTTCAGTACAAGGTAAACTCGAGCTGAGTAGCTTAGAAGCACAGAAAGTCCTTGTATGCATCAAACAGTAACGTAGCTTGCAAACTTAGTTCAATCTCTGTTCAGTACCAATTTGAAGTGGACAGACACTGAAACTTCTTCTTTTTCCATTTCTTGCTCTGACTGAAGACTAACCTACGGAATGGAACGATTTTCTAGATTCGCAGACCTTTAACTCTAGTATGTATAAGCAATTTTTATGTTACCACTATCTTTGCTGACGTGTTAGCTCGTATGTAACAAATGAAAGTTGTCACATTCGAAAATTGCTTGTGCAGACGACTCTTCGCGTAAAATGTGGCAAACGTTGCAAATATATTCGTAAGCGCCATATTTTGGGGAAGACTAAGCATGCCCGCCTTATTTCTGCTACCTATGCTGTCCAAAGTTATCGCTGGCGCACCTACACGATCAAGTAAATTGTCGCATAAAAAGTGTTTCATAAAAATTGCTCCTGTAGACCCGCCTGTATAGTGGGATACACACTGACGTCATTGTTTTCATTTTTGCTCATTTGCATACGGATCTGTGTACAGAAGGAAAAACGTTAGATGTGAATTGACTTTATGTAGCTAAAGAGCTAATAGAACTTAATGCATGGTGATTTCTGGGTGTCAAAAGCACTAATGTGATCATACATTCTTTGTAAAATTTTGAGTTTTTAAACCCGTGTTACACAAGAGTTTTCAGTACATCAAGCTCATATTCATTGGCAGAGCGAATGGTACTATGTCTCTTCCATATTTAGAACTGATTTATTTGTGGTTCGATCGGACACTGAATAGCCCTTTTTACAGTTCCCGGCGCCATATTGGATTTGTAACCGCGCAAACACGATAGCGAGGCTCCCGGTGACCCGCGTAATACAAAAGCAGTAAATACAGCTGATCGCAATAGGCTTCTCACGTTCAATCGCTTCGAAAACAGTCGAAAATGGTGCTTGTTTACCAAGATAAGGAGATTTCAACGCTAGAGGATATCCAGAAGTTAAAAGTGAAAGATTTGAGGGAGATATTACGTTCAAATTCGGAAGCGACGGGCGGAATTAAAGCGGACTTGGTGTTAAAGGTATACGCTATTCTAATGCGTAATGTGCTACGACCGGGTGAGAATCAACAGCAAACTGCCGATAATATTCCTCAGAATGATCAAAGTACTGCAGAAAATGGAGGCGAATTCAAGTATGATGATACTTTACGAAGAATCTCGGCTCTCGGATGGTCCACTGATTTGCGTCAGCTCCCCGAGCTGAATTTCATTCAGCTTTATGATTACCTTGTTGTGTCAACTCGCAAGTACCGCCACATTGTTCTCAAGGGAACAAACTACAAGAAATTGAAGTCGTATCAATTTTTCTTGGAAGGGAACGTTAAGAGACTGGAAAGCAAATCCTATGATGGCAAGACGTACGTGAAAGCCACTGTTCTGCCATCGATGAAAAAGTCGCCTTACCGCGTGGTCGTGGAGTTCACACCTCAGTGTGATATATTACGCTCAGCCTGTACCTGTCCCGCGGGGCTTGGCGTGCAAGGAAAAGGAAAGTGCAATCATATAGGAGGTGTGCTGTTTGCCTTAGAAGACTTCACAAGACGCGGTCTTCAAAATCATCCTGAACCTCTGTCTTGTACATCGCGTCTTTCTGTATGGGTTGTTCCACGCAATCAGAGCGTTGCAGCCAAACCCCTTGACCAGGTCTTAATAAGAAAAATAAGGTTTGGAAAGAAAAACATCCGCCTCAAGCCAAAGTTGATAAACTTCGACCCAAGACCACCACAACAGCGCAACAGGGATGCAGAAGGGTTCAAAACTTTAAGCGAAAACCTCCAAAACTGTCTGCCTTCAAGCTCATTCTTCCTCTTTCACGACCTAAAATCAAACTGTTCTGAGGAACCCACCCTTCAAGAGACTGAAGAGCAAGTCGAGGAAACTGTTGCCTTCACCGACAGCTATGACATAGCTACTAATCGCTTTAAAACTATGATCGATGAACATGTTACGAGCCTAACCATTACACCAGAGGAGATCAAGGAAACTGAGAGGCTGACCAGAGGGCAATCAAAAAACGATTTTTGGTTTGAAAAAAGGAAAACTGTATTGACAGCATCAAATTTTGGAAATGCTGCCAAAACAAAAGTGGAGCCGTCAAATAAAATAAAGGCAATACTTTATGGTAACTTTACAACTGAAGCTGTCCAATATGGAATCGAAAGTGAAGAAAAAGCTGTAAATTTATTTATAAAGGAAATGGGTCAGGATGGAATCAGAGTAAAGGTGGAGGAAACGGGATTGTCATTGTCAAAGGACAAACCATACCTCGGCGCAAGCTTGGACAGAATAGTGACAATAATGGACACTGGTGAAAAATGGGGGATGGAGATCAAGTCTCCTTTCAGCAAAGCTGGCATGACTGTCGATGAAGCTTGTAAAGCAAAGAATTTTTTCCTGGAAAAACTAGCTGATGGGTCTGTTCAACTGAAAAGGAACCACAACTACTTTTGTCAAATTCAAGGTCAGCTGTACTGTTCCCTCATACCCCTTGAAGGCATTTTTTTAGTAGTGTACTTTGGAGAAAACAGCCACTGTTTATTGAAAAAATTCACTTTGATAACAGCAAATGGCGCGATGACTTGTTACCAAAGATTGATTATTTTTATCGAAGGGCTTTTTTTCCTGAGGTGCTGACCGGACGAGTGAAAAGAGGAAAGGTCCTTTACCTACATGGTGGTTGGCTTCCATTAGGACACTATTCAAGCTCAAGAAGTGGTTTAAAGTTAACACTTCAGAGAGAAAAATGAGGTGAACAATGAATACTTGTAAATATTAAGGGTAAAATTCAAAAGCATTCTTTTCTTTAAGCATGAACAGTGCAAAAATTACATGTAATTTCATTTTTTACTGAACTAAAGTAAACACTTGGTTCCATGATTATTTGTGTTATATTAATTATGTCTGTGTCTCAAAAGGAATGTCAGATTTTTCCATAGAAAAAAAAAAGCTTATTAACCGAGCTTAGGTTGTCTGTCTGTATGTGACAATCTTGACCTTGGTCATGAGTACAGATCTCACTTCATTCAGCCTGTACTCATGACCAAGGTCAAAATTCTCCCATACAGACCCCCTGGTTGGTTAATAAGACAGTGGTACAAAATCCCAATGGTTACATAGAATATGAAACTAATGGAAGCTAAGAGGCTGATTACATGAACCGGGCTGAGCTGGCTAGCTGGGCTTCTGTCACACTTGTAAAATGCAACAAAAGTAGAAAAACATTCCGCCTATTTAACATGCAGACAAAGATATTGTTATAGTCGCTTTAAAAACGCCATTTTCTTTCAAGCTGTTGCCAAGTAGCCATGCTACTGAACAAAAGTCATCCCAGCTAACCAGGGCAGCCTGCCTGTTAATCAGCCCAAAATTACGGAATGTATACACACACTCACTATATGAAAGCTTAAGCGGGAATCATGAGCTATTAGCCGGTGGCAGTAAAGGGGGTAGAAAATTTGTCAGAAGGCCACAGACAGTTGCAATTTGTGTTGCATAAGGGCTTAAGGTGTTCGGTAAAATGCCATCTAAAATGTGGTAAGTCTTAATGCGGCCAATTGCACGCTCCACATGAATACGGACTGAAGCGATGCTCATAGTTTCTTCGGTTTCAGCTGCCGTCATTTGTTCACGACCGGCCAGAAATGGTGGCATGTTAACTGAAACACCAGCAGGTACAATTGCAGAAATGTCAAATCCTCGGTCTACCATGACATTGTCACCCGCTTCCAACAAATCCAATACTCCACTCTCTCTTGTTATTTGCTTATCAGACACACGCCCTCCCCAGAGATCTGACAGGAAAGTTACCTGTCCATTTGGGGTTACCCCAACTAGCAACTTCCAGGTATTATGATGTTTATAATCGGACCATGTCTCTGACTGGGCCAGCATAGCAGAAGGCCGCTGAATAAATAGTTCCGTGCAGTCTAGAATGATCCTGGTTGTGGCATACTGAGCAAACTCCTTTGGCATGTTTTTGCGGACAAGTTCCTGAGTGGGGAATGGAAACAGTTCCTTCATTTCATAGTACAACAAATTTATCCAGGTGATACAAATCCTAGATACTAGGCTGGTACTGATACCAAATCTGTCGGCAAGGTCTTGCACAAAGAGGCCAGCCTTCAGTCGCATGAGTACGAGAAGAAACTCATCCAGATAACTAAGCTTTCTTGAAGGGCCAGGTTTACACTTGTTATCATCAGTTTGATAAGGCTGGCTTTCCTTTAGTAGATTTTCACCCTTCCAATACTGCATTTTGGCAAGCTTTGGTTCAATGTACTTGTAGACGCTAATCAATGCATCATAACTTGGGAAGCCAGTGTAAAATAAAACCGCAGCATTGTCATCCTTAATTTTTTCGAGTGAAAATTGCCGTTCCAGTAACACTGCTTTTTCCTTTTCTGCTTCACAGAGCTTTTCCTGGCAGTCAGCTAGTTCAATTTCAAGTAAGGCAATTTTTCTTTGCAGTTCAAGGAAAATATCAGGCTCTGTTTGAGGGGTCTCACTCTCCAATTCAACAGCATTTTCATCAAACTGTGACAATGAACCAGCAGCAGAAGTTGAGGGTTCATCAGAGGAAAATGCTCTGTAGGCTCCAACATGCAATGCTGACACTGCTTCTCCAACAGACTCTGGAGTTGACTCATCGGTTACTTGTTGCATTCTTTCCGCTGGTGCCTTCCTTTGCTTCTTTCCCAAGGTCCAGCTAAAAAGACAAGGCTCTGCACCTAATAAATAAATAAATCAATTAATTAATAAACAAATAATAAATTAAGCTGCAATAATTTATTACTTTTAAAGTCCAGCAAAACATATAACACATTATGAAACACTGGAATCATAAAGTTCACAATAAACAACACTCATATGAACAATATAAACATTTTACATTTTCTTAGCTTAACACTGCTGTCATGTGAACGAAACAAGACACAGCAAAATAATCAGAAATTTTAACATACAATGTAAACAATACTCGCTCAAAAAATACAAACACAGTCTGTGATTTGGAAAAGCTTTAAGGGCTACTTGGTATTAAAAAGACCAAAATATCTTCGCATTTTTAGTTTTTCATAGTTTAAATGCGAAATGCACTCAGCACTGTTGTCATGTAAACAAAACAAAAGCACAACAAACGACCGAAATATCACAAACCTTTCTTTAAAATCCAGCGACCAGTAAGTTTTTTTGAAATATCTTCGGTTCGAAAATGTTCATGGCAAAGAACGGTGGAAGTGGAAACGACAAATCCATCCTGTCCATGTCGCCGCTTGATGAGGGAACACCACCGTTTTCTTCGCTGAGCGTCCTTAGGAAACTCGAAGAAATGGTAACGTGTTCGCGTTCCGTTAATGTCGTAGGCGCTATTATTACAGTCAAAAGCTGCACAATACTTTCCTCTTCTCTTTCGAGTAACAGGGGACGTTTCCTCGGTGCTTAAACTTTCATTCATTTCTAAAAATACTCGAGAAACTGACAACACACTTGAGAAATCAACCAAAATTCTTTACGACGCCTACATCGGGTCACCGGGAGCCTCGCTATCGTGTTTGCGCGGTTACAAATCCAATATGGCGCCGGGAACTGTAAAAAGGGCTATTGCTTATGCTAATGAGACAAATATTGTAAACAAGGATTTCCCCTATTGCCGAGCGTTTTACTTTCCGATCGATACAGCGAAACAAGGTTGCTTTAAAAACTTAATATGTTGTTGTAATCTTAGATATGATGAATTACGCCATCTTCGATTTGCTCCAACTAGAGGCTATTGCGAGAGACTTAGGATATATGAGTCATTCCTGATTTCCTATGATTTATAAACAGAGAGTAATAAGCATTTGAAAATGACCTCAGCTGTTTAAAGTTAGTTAGTTTCACTCTAGTTCCAGGTGACCATTTAGAAAATCCACCTCTAGGAAACATATCACATTCATGAGATCATAACAAAAAATTGATGTAAATGTAAAAGAGTCTCCACCTCCCTTCAGCGTGTTACGCTTTAACTTTCTTGTTACCTTCTGTCAGGATAACAATTGTGGCTCAGTGTGACATGGACTTACGCCTGTATCCAATGGACACTCAACACTGTGCTTTGAGAATCGAAAGCTGTGAGTATTGATTAACGATTCATATCGTTAAGGCCACTTTCAGTTACTAGACCCTCAGTTAGTGTTTTCCTAATACCTGAACACAACACGAACCTTATGGAACGGTCACCAAGTATTTTATGTAGCAGAATAGCCTTTCAGGTATACGAGGAACTAGATAACATATCCACAACGTATTATCTGCTATTAAGTTAACTGCTTCACCAACTAGCACTCGGTATCCGAGAATTACTTTCAGCTTCCTAAAGCAGTGTTTCTGCTATCGATACAGATGCTCACACAGTCGCTGACGTGGACTATAAATGGAAAGGCGGCAAAGGTGTTGAAATTGTTTCTTCAGAAATGGCGCAGTTTGATCTTCTTCGAGTCGTCACTGAAAATGAAGCGTCTACTAACAGCAAAGGTTGGATTAAAGACAATACTAGAGCCAATGCTTCTTTTCTACCTTTTTTCTACCTTTTTTATAATGATGCATATTTCTCTATGAGATAAGGTTGTTTGCAAGTGAAGTATGATCCTCGCAGTAAATTTTCCAATTTAAGCAA
>CM042747.1:35215524-35220686 GCA_022496165.2 Catalaphyllia jardinei | reverse complement strand
TATATGAAATAATTCATATTTGTACTGCGGTTGTAGATGAAAGTGAAAAATTGACCTTGCTCCCAACGTGTGGCTTCATAGCTCAGTTGGTAGAGCATCGCACCGGTATCGCGAAGGTCATGGGTTCGAATCCCGTTGAAGCCCTGATTTTTTTTTCAGGCTTCTTCTTTCCAATTGCTTAAATTGGAAAATTTGCTGCGATGATCACTCTTCACTTACAATTCTCCTTCTTTATTATTAACTTATCGAGGTAGTTCATCATAATTTACACGAGTGGAGTGTTTCATGCAAAATTTTGCTCTCAGATAAAGGAATCGTTTCTCATAAAACATTGCAAACTTGAACGTCAGGATAAACTGTAAGAGTAACCTGCCGAGGAGTGGAATTGAAATCTCGAAACTCTCGTAAAGGCGAGTATATATAAATATATTTCTTTTTAATTTAAAGTAAAAAAAAACAAGTCTTTTTACAGTCCAAGACTGAATCTCGAATTTAATTGCAACCACCCTTACAAAATGCGTAAGCCAACGAACTGTTTTATTCATGTCAGAATAAAGGCAGTATTGCCTTCTTTTTTTCTGTTTTTGTTTTTATTGCATTTATCAGAAAATAATGCAGCCTATAAAACTTATTAAACTAGATAGTGAAATGGCCTTCCAAGATCGAAAATCAAAACAAATATAGATTTAATGTTATAAATTGTAGGTTAATGCAAATTACCAGTGGTGTGAAAAAACAAAACAACACTGTACTGTTTTGTGGTGCGACTCGAATTTATTCTTCTTAATTCCTCAGATTAAGAGATGTTTTGTTTCTGAGTCACTGAAATACCGTTTTTGGTCGAGAACATTTTACCGTGTTGCATATATATTATCTTTGAAATATAAATAATCTAGCTAAAAAATAACTTTACTTACCTTAAGCGCAAACCAACTTTATCTGACGGCTTTTAATTCCCTTCAGTTATCATGACTCATTACTGGCCCTTGATAACTAATCGCTAACAAACTTCATCAATGTTAAGTTTACGCTGTGCTAGATTTGGTCTTGCTGGCCTTCGCAAGCAGAAGAACAAAAAATATTGAATCGAAACCCTTCTCCCGAAGCTATCGTTAACGTTCATTAAGTTCAAAAGGTATTGCTTACTTCTAAAATAAAACAGAAAATTACACCCGTCGCTCTCTAGAATTTTTTTTAAATTAGACTTGATGAGTGAATACACGTCAAAAGTTTTTAACTTTAATGAGATGTGAACTTTTAAATAGATGAGATGTTGAATCTTGAATTGCAATTAAAATGAGCTTTAGTTGAATTATTTAATTTTTTTTTATCGTGGAAAAAGGCGTCTCAAGGCCATCGGATGTTACCTCAGTTCACGTTAAGAAAATCTCGCTTTTTCAAGGTTGACAGTTGCTGGTTAACCCCATGAAGACCTTCTAATAATGAATACAAAAAATAGTGAATTTCAAGCTCAAATAAAGATTCGAGAAACAGTTTGAATACTGGCGTGAGATAACGGAGTGCGAGGAATCATTATTCGACATGAAGCCGCGAAATTACCCGAATGGCAATCATGATCAATTCCATGCCGACAAAAAATATTTAAACTTTTAAACGACCGGCAGTTAAGATCAGTTAAATTATAATCAATACAAAAGTGAAAAAAACATAATTTGATCTCAGAAGAAAGTAGTGTTATGAAAATTACTTCTTATGCAACTGAACATGCTTTTAGCAGAAAGATTCAGCAAATTACACGTACCCGGCACAAGAGAAGCTGTCCGCGTAAAGGTAAGTTCATCTGAGTTCAGTTTTGGCAACTAACATAACATGACAGCCTAAACGGTCTGAGTTCATCAACGGAATAAGCCACGAAAAGTGAGCGATCCATATACATATCAATATCCTCAGTGAATAAATGTGCTGCACCGTAGCCACGCTTCCACTATTGATCAAGTATTTTGCCAAAACTGCTTTAGAGTGATTTTACTTGACCCGTGAAACAGAGAAATATGGATTATTGACCAAGTGTGAGGTCAAGATGGCTGGATATTGGCCAAGTTCTTTTTTTGCGTGTTTATGGACCGAGACGAAGTCGAGGTCCATAAACTCGCAAAAAAAGAACGAGGCCAATATCCAGCCATCTTGACCGAACAAACTTGGTCAATAAAGGATTTATTATATGGCTTTCAGGGAAATTTTTCTTGCGGGATACAGCGGGTAGTCCCGAGCGGGCAAGATGGCTCCATCTTGCCCGCTCGGGTAGCCAATCACAGCGATTTGGGTCATCTTGCCCGCTCGCGGAGCCAGCCATATAATAATAATAGTTATTGTGTAACACTACCTCCTAATTAGTATTAGTGCGTGGCATGCTGGAAATCAGCATGGACACTCACAAAATACACTTATTTCAGCTTCCTGAGACGTATTTCTTTATTGCTTTTCTGTTTCTAAGTTTTTATTGTTTTTCTGTTACTCAGACTATTTACACGAAAACACCCCACGATCTTATGTAAAAATTTCTGACGTTTGTAGGGCGAACTTGTTCGAATGCGTTGTCAACATAGGATTTGTTCTTAAAAGCCAGGAGAAAAACGAGCAATTGCCTTTACAAGTCCAAAGACCATTTCGATGGGATTTAAATCATAGCTGTAAGAGGGTAGTTTGACCAGAGTTATGTTCTTTCTGGCTGACATGCGGCACAAGGCAACTTTATTGTGTATGCTTGCACTATCTGCAACCAAAAAGCTATTGCGCGGTAAAAGTGGGAGAACCTGATTTTCAATTATTTCAGTCACTAATTCAGCAGTCAAGGTTCCTGCAACCGTAATTGCTTGAATCAGTCCTTCAGTGAATCCACAAACAGCCAACGTAGAATAGTTACCAGCCCGAGCTCTGCCTTTCTCCCCGAACGATAGACATGCCAACCCTGAATCTGTTCGCCGGCAATCGCGCTCATCAGTTTTAAAATTAAAATGAGTTTCGTCGAAAACATAAACGCGGCTTGGATCAATGGTTCTCCTCCACTGAAAATATAATTGACGACAGTAGTGATTGTGTGGCGACATTCGTTCTTTAGCGACGTGAACACATTTCTTGCGCGTTATTTTCAGCTTCGTAAATAGCTTGACTATTGCCGCTATCGAGGGAACCTCGTGTGGACCAAGCTGGAAATCGTTTGCGAGTATCTCTTGTAATTCTCGAAGATAAATTGTGGGGTAGAATCTCATAAGAGCTTCAAGGTAGGCCTCCATCCACCACACAATTTTCCTTGGACGCATATTGTTACTGACAATTTGGCTCAAAGTTGCTTTTTGTTGGAACAGTTCCACATACTTGGTAACACAGTTGTACGAAACCTGGCAAATTTCGGCGGTAATGACTGTGGATAAGGTGGCTAGATACGTAGCAATGACTTGAACGCCCTTCCGCATTGGGTAAGAATTCCCGTAATGATAACAACCGCCCTTACCATTGAAATGCCAAGGCATCGTTAGATCTAAATTCAGCTGTAAGCTAGGAATGATGCAATAAAAAATCAGTTCATCATCAAACAACAACAGGAAAGAGAAAGGGTGATGTTTTGGTAATTGGGCACAGTTGCTGACAATTAGAAACGGTAGGTGAAAATTTAGGCCCATTCACAACAGATTAGGTACCCCTTTGTCAAGTTGGTCAACGCACGTGCGAAAGATTGCAACAAATTAAGGTATTTCACAACAAACACTATATATAAAGAGGTCCTGACCAGCAAACAATGTATGTATGTGTATGTATACGTAATTGGCCACTCCCCATTGGGGCTTTTCAGGACCAATGGTAAATAAACATAACTAGGTTAACAATCCCAACTGGTGGGAGGCAGACCAGTTGGCTATTTACAAGAAGTTGAACTCGGGGCTACCGAGAACAACATCAGTTAGCGGTCAGAACGGGATTTGAACCCGCGACCTACGGATTTCAAATCCGGCGCTCTAACCACTCGGCCACGCTGCCTCCAGCTGAGCTTTGAAAACGTGCATTGCATAGGTTTCACTTCGCCATTAAACACAACTATGTCTGGAAAGACTTGTGGGAAGTGCAGACTACTGAAAGGGCACAAAACAGTCGGTCCGTATAGTAATTGTTCTTGTGCGCGCTGCACAACAGACGACCAGGTCTTAGCAATGAAGTACACACAACGTGAAACCAAAGAAGATAGGCTTCGAGTGCGAATTTAACCAGCCACAGCTGGAGTAAGTAGCGCCACCACATCATTTCCTGAAATGGCTTCCAGTGCGCCAAACGACGACGGTGTGTTGGCTCTCCAGATCGAAAATTTTGAAACAGCAAAACAAGCCGTGGAAAAGACCACGCCGAAAGCTGACCAACGAAAAGGTGAATTACTATATGTTTTTTTTTTGGCGTGAAGAACAATGAGAAATTATCACAAATTGTGCGCATGAGCATTTCCAATTTTTTTCCACTTTCCGTTGATTCTTCATAATATGCGTTTTGTAGAGAGATTTTCATCCCTGAGGCAAAACCGAAAAACCGAGGCTGGGATAATTCTGGCGTACATTCAGTTGTAGCTGTTTTTTCAGGGTGCATTTTCCTTTTGTTTTTTATTACCCGCAACAGTAGTGTTTTTAGTCTGTTCAAAGCACTTTCTTGGCGAACTCTCAAAAATCGAATCGCTTGAAACGTTTCTGGGGGAAAATAAGGTTTTTTTAAAGTGCCACTATGATAAAATTTAGACCTATTGATTTTTTAGGTGTATTACAAAGAACTCTATGAAAGAGTGAAAACGCTGTTTACCGTTTGCAATCACCTGCATTAGTTCCAGAGAGATTTAAATTTGAAAAATGTGTATAATATGCAAATGACATGACTGATGACGTCATACACTCAACCCAATATTACATCATGTATATAAATAGAGCTGTCTTGGCCAATTTGCAGCGCAGATCATTGAAACTTGGTAGGCTAATAGTTCTACAGAAATCACACCTACGGCTATAGAACAGTTTTTTCCAATGGCAACTCACTCTTTTCCAGTCCCCACCCAGTGATTTTCAGCTTGCAGCACGTTAAACAACGCCGCAAACTCAAGCTAACATATTTATATGCTTATTGGATCAAGTATGAAAAATGGCATGCCAAAGGTGGCCAAAAATTCCTTA
>CM042747.1:35188024-35210524 GCA_022496165.2 Catalaphyllia jardinei | reverse complement strand
GAGCGACGGGTGTAATTTTCTGTTGAATTTTAGAAGTAAGCAATACCTTTTGAACTAAATGAACGTTAACGATAGCTTCGGGAGAAGGGTCTCGATTGTTCTTCCGCTTGCGAAGGCGTATGAATTTTTTTGATGCCAGAAGCGACTGAACGCATGGAATGTCTTTGCTCCTTGAGTTGTGGTTTGACGTGGTAGTTGAGAAATAAATTAGGAAACTAAAACTGCGAAGGTAATATATTATATCTCCGGTGAGTTTTTTTCCATAAGGCGTGCATTAGCTGCCTTTGTACTCTCGCTGCTAAAATTCAGTCGGTCGTTACGAATGCATTTTTGTTTTTTATATTGCATTCAGACCATTCTGCTATGAGTCTTCCTTGTCCTTTTCAACTTCGATATTCAGGAGAAATCTCATTGGCCATCGTGGTATGTTTTGTTTCCAGTTTTTTTTATTCTGAATATAGAACAGGTTCAGGTTTAACTCAGCATTTTTTAATTTGCATTTTGTTTGCACCATCATAACGCTCATAAATCTATATATCTATGTAATGTTTAAAAAACGAGCAGGAGTATTTTATCGGGTTTAAAACCACGAGGCGCAGCCGAGTGGTTTTAGACCCGATAAAACACGTGCTGCGAGTTTTTTGAACGGCTTCAAAAACATTCCTGAAAAAGTGGGTGTCTTGGGAGTCCGAACAAAGGTTCAAATTGTGAGGGGAAGATATTTAGCATACAAGAAAAACAAGCTATGCCTTATTAGTATTCTTTATATAAAGAATACTAACGAGGAGTGTTTTATCGGATATAAAGCTCATGCATGTGATGCTTTCTCAGTATTTTGATTGGCTGTTAGGTTCATGAATTATTAATGAGTTTTTGAAACAGATATAATCCGTTTGTGTTCACAGGCTAACCAAAATAACCTCTTACGAGAATTGTTTTCGTTCTCAGCATGCTCAGATACATGGAAACAGGTAGGTCGTTGATCGCAGGCATCAGCCTTCTTATTTTAGTTAGCGCCGGCGTAATTTGAATGTTCCGAGAAATGACGAAGGCAATTCACCGTTTTTGTTTTCCAAAGGCATCTTCCAACTTGAAAGGGTTAGCGCTAGTTTTATTTTCACTATATTTTCATTATTCACCTTATGTTATTCTATGTAAACGTCTCCGTTGTTTTAACGAAAAAAAGACGTTTTTTCTTCACGACGTTTACAGTTGGCGACCGTTATTTCGGCTTCCCACCATTACACAAAAAAGCCACCAAAGTGCTTCAAAGGTGGCGTGTCCTTGCCTTTTATAGGCTCGCTCTCTGAGGCAATTTAAACGCCTACTCAAAGGAGATGAATAAAATATAAGGCACGGCATTTGTGGAAAGCAGCTTTTTATTCAATTATTTTTATTATATTAGGCATTAGGCATAATAAACAAATAATCTTTGAAATCAGAAAGATAATCTATCTACAATAAAGGACAAAAATTTACAGCAATTTTCATTTTTCCTAGATCTGTTTGTGCAAACCAATTTAATTTCACGGCTTTTTATTCTCCTCAGTTATAATGACTCATTATTGACCTTTGGAAAAAACCAACCGTTTGTAGCTCTTAACGTGTTACCAATAAACTTCACCCCTATTTATGCTGTGCTATGCTGTGCTATGCTGTGGTATGCTGCATGTTTTCTCACATAAGAACAAATAGATATATGTATAATTTATACTCTTTCATGTGCTTGAAGTTGCAAAATTGAAAAGTTGCAAAATTGAAAAGTTGCAAAAAATTAATTAATGTTCCACCGACATTTTGACGTGAAAATAGTTGTACAAATTAACTAGCAAGCGCTGACTTCAATCATTGGGGAGTAAAATCAGATTGACGAAGGACGGTCCGGATGGAAATTCACTCACTTACGTCGATTTAAGTGGAAGATTGTTTCTTTTTGGTTAAAAGCATTTATTATAAAGCTGATAAAATTACTTTAATATGATTGGCTGAGAGCAGGTCAATTTATCATCATGTTTACCCTGTTCGCGACGTTTGACTGACTTTTTAAATTGCATTCGCTTTTTAAGTATTGCTTGAAAGAAAATTTGACAGGCAGAAAGTTTCGAGCATACGTAACAATGTCATATAAAAATTTGTCCAAAAATTACACCATTAAAAACGACGCGGACGTAAAGCGTTCGTCGAGTCGTTATTTTCGTGCTCGTAAATTGCATCCTAGAGCCGGTAAGAGTCTTGTGCACACTTTCACCTCTATCTCTTTTCCCTTACAATAACATGTTTCTAATTTTTTGTTAATTTAAGAGGATCACATGCACTCTATTATTATGCAATAAGAAATACAGGTCACCGTTCTCATTTAAGAGAATCGCTGTTGAGCCCAGCTAGTGGGAAATCTTTTACGTTGTGTACGAGCACGTGCTTATTTGCACGCGCTAATGAAACAACAATCGCGTGCAGTAGGGATGCGCAATGCAATACTGAGGAATCACCTTAAGGGAATTCCCAACGTAGCGTAGCATTCGCGCAAATACAACACACTACAAATACACGCCAATATCATCGAGATTGCAAAGGATTGAGGAGTTGCCATTCTCCCTACTCTCTCTCTTTGTGATCGGAATTGGTTTCATATTCCTGGTAAGAAAAAATGATGTTATAAACGGTGTTAAATTGAATTGTTCAGGTAAAATCGATCAGATTGTAAAGGAACATTTTCTAGGTGTTTAAGTTACCTTTCCCGAAAGGAAATTCACTCATACAAGAGAAGTAAACAAGGGTGATTATTGTACAAATTGTGCCAGTTTTTTAGGAAACGCTGAAAGAGCTAAATTCCGAATAAATAATATTGACAATTCAAACAATTTCCTTACTTACTGTAGCTATGGAAAATGTGTCAAAAGATCTTTCAGTAAGTCACGTCGACAACAACATATACACTTGTCTTCTTTTAGATACACTTTTTTCTTCTTTGCGCACTTGACAGTGAAATTCATGTGTTAGACCAGCTTTATAGATCCTTCCTATGTAATTGCTGCAGTTATTTATATTTCGTTGTCAATTAGTGCTTTGGGCCGCAAATGTTTAAGATTCGTGGTTCATTCTTTTTAAAACTGGCATCTTCTTGTGCCAAGCAAATTAACATGTTTCAGTCTATCAATAATAACCCTCATAGGTTTGTGTATGGAATTTCTCGTCTGATTTCAGCAATTGATCCCGATTATATGGTAACGTTTAACAATAAGTTTTCAGGATCTTCGATTGAACAGTGACTGTTTCGTGATAAAGTGACCATTTCCCACATGCCTGCTCGATTTTATGCAGTTAGGTCAAGGCAGAGCCTGTAAGGAGATAGGAGCATTGAATTACGCCCTTTTTTAGCTGCGTAGCTTGTGTTGTTACCAACACATTCACGTCTAGGATGACTGAATTACCATACATAATCATGTCAATTTAGCCACTTCTTATTTGTTTAGAGAAGTCATCTCGTCTTTCAAATTTCACACTTTGTGTCTGGCCTTTTATTTTCACTTGCACCACTATAAATCACAGTCTATGGTCTGTCAAGGCCTTCTCCTTAAAAATTGTGTTCCCCAAGGTATTAGAATTTTATGAACCCCAGTGCCTGACATTTTAGGTGAACAGAGATAAATTTTTATCGCAAAACTGTCAAATAAACTTCAACTTGTATTTCTGCGTGTCAAAATGGGACGCGTGTGTCACTAACAGCACGTCACTATGTATAAAGTGTGAGATTCATACATAGTGAAGATAAACCATACAGCCCTATATGTACGATAGCAGGGAAGCAAAGTTTGTAAGAATTCGCTTCAAATCAAAAAACTGGCAAACGCGCCGCACTATTTCTCTGTAAGTCTCATTTATAAATTCAAATTGAAACTTATGTTGTTTACTTTTGGAACAAAAATGAGAATTTTTGACAGCAGCTGTATTTGTCCAGGTTTGGACAGGAAAGTCGTAGACGCTGGAATTATCACTTCAGTTCTAGAAATGTAAAGCTCCTAAATAGAAGACCAGATATTAATAACAGGTAGGCTTACAAAACCCCTAACATGCCTTACATTTCAGCTTCACTAGTAACCAAGTTTGCTTTTTTTTAATTTATCGTGCAAAACAACAGCTGTGCACATTATGTGATGTTATTAACTGAGAGATGCAATTCGTAGGGGACGTTCTTTCCAGTACGATCTAATTTAACATGTTCATTATACGTCAGGAGAAACAGAAATTATTTAAAGGACATATGCTACAGCAATCAGAGCAATACACTTTAAACCAACAGAAAATTGCAAAAAGGGACTCAAAACAGTGACACGTCAGCTTGTAAAAACAGAAAGTGAGCGGAAATTAGAATTTATTACCTGTTCCATCTTACTTCCGCTCACATTTGCAGATTAAAACTTTGTTTCAAGGAAATTACATTTTCCCCCAGAAAATGGTCTGTTTTTCGAGGAAAGCAACCGACATCAAATTGATATTGGATATTCACTCCTTGTAACTTTTCCGGCTCGCGTTTAAAGTCTCAAAGGCAATAAGAAGTCGAACCCAAAGGGAAAAAACGACAACAATAAGATATGCGATATTTTTTATGTTTTCATTTTAAAGATTTCTGTCTGTTGACAGGCAAAGTGTCCATTCTTACAAGATTCAGTTCGATTTAACTTGTTCTGAGTTTTTTTAATTTTCACTCTAACCTATCCCCAGCAAACTTGATAAATTTGACAGGTTTTATCTCGATATTTCTCTATTCTAAACTTGCGATGCGATTCTTTCCCGTTATTAGGTTGATGAATTTCACAACCTGTATCTGTTGTTCCTTCCAAAAGCTAGGGAAAAAATTCAACGATGTATAAGTAGCTCGGATCGCAGCAGGATTCCAATGTTTTGAAGTCACTAACATTTGATGTTTTATTTGCTTATAAATCATTGAAGGAATCGCGAGCCGAGCCTGACGCAATCATGAAGCTTGCAGTAATCACCTTGATGTTAGTTGTTGGGGATATCTTGATGATCTGTGGACGGTCACAATCGATTCGCTATCAAGGTAACATAATCGCCTATTCCTCTTTTACTGGAGTCTGTGGACTGTTCAGGAAAATATCAGCACATATGCCACAATTAAGTTAGGGAGCAAAAGGACACACTATTTTTAATACTTCAAACTTTCAACCCTCAGCTACAATCATATACGGTATATGAAATGGTTTTATTCGACTTTAAATTGGGGGAAGCTGATGGTAGGGTCGCCGATAACCTTTACAGACATCGGTTACAAAACTAAACGACGGCGATACCAATATACGCAGTAGCTTCATGACGCTACCAAGCTAATCCCACGCATTGACTTGTCCCTCCTACCCCCACCCAACCCATCCTCTTGATGCCCATATTGAAGCTTTCGTGTTGCAAGCCAGTTTTTGCTAAAACGCATAAGAGCGTCATTAACAACAGACTCCACGTGTTAGCATATTGTAGTAGGTTAATGAGGTCGAGTTGAATTAGAAAGGCAAATTCCATGCACGCCTGGAGAAAAAAACAGAGAGAGGAAACCTTGATGTTACTTTTACAATAGTCCTTTATTAAACGTACCTTGACATTTTTTCAGACTGTAAGGTATTCCAGGATCCTAATCATGATGTGTAAATTTTCAATGTGCCTTGTTCTTTGTGCGACTTCACGCCTTGGTATCGTGCAACAACTTTTAATTTTCCAAAAAAATGGAATGATTGTTTTCCTCTCTTTTTGATCTGTAACTTAGTTTTGTTGTTGTTTTTCACTTGCATTAAAAGTCAGAGGTAAGTCTTCAGGTTTCGTTAGTTCTAGAACACGCCACACTCAAGCACACGCTGGCTACATGTGTGATAAGTTCAACTGTACCAGCAGAACAAAAGCGATTGATCTTATTCCTTCATCCATGCGGGGCACACCTTATTGAAGAGTATTTTAAGGGAAGAATAACCATTATCATATCACTTTGAATCAAGTAGATTTGACTGGGCCTATTAATTACCTTAGCTTACAACTTTACCTACTTGCTTTTTAGATGAAGGAAATCGGCTTTCCCTTCATATTGATGGCGACATAATCCTCGGGGGTCTGTTTCCAGTTCATCTTCGCAGTACCAAGACAGAAAATGCATGTGGTGAATTAGACCTTCTTCCAGGATACCAATATCTCGCCTCCATGCTGTTTTCTTTGAACGAAATCAACAAAGATGACCATATTCTTCCAGGCATTACACTCGGAACGAGGATTTACGACACTTGCCGAAGTCAAACGATTGGTTCCGATGCCGCTAAAGAGATAATAAAATACACTCTACGTGAGGAAAACAACACTGCACCGTTATCAGGCGTCATTGGACCGTTTCGAAGCGATGTGTCGGTGGCTGTTGCTAATTTGCTTCGCGTATTTGATATTCCTCAGATTAGTTACGGCTCGACAACCCCAGTCCTTAGCGATAAAGATCTGTATGGCTACTTCTTGCGCACGGTTCCATCTAACTCCTATCAAGGGAAGGCAATGGTGGATGTTGTTCGTTATTTTGGTTGGAGATATGTGATGACTGTGTATTCCCCGGGGCAATATGGAGAAAAGGGAATGGAAAAATTCTACGAAGAGGCGGAACGCGCGGGGCTTTGTATTGCAAACAAGATTAAACTTCCTGCATTTCCGTCCGAAGAAGACTTCATCAACACTATTCAAGAACTTCTAAAACTAAGGAAAAAAAATTCGCGCGGTAAACTAGACGTTGTAGTGTTGTTTTGCATTCAGCAAGATAACACGGGTCTGGTCCGAGCAGCCAACAAAGTATTGAAAAATGATGAAAGACTTTCGTGGCTTGCCAGCAATTCTTGGGGAGACAGAAAGCAAGTTACTGACGGATCTGAAGAAGCAGGCGAAGGCGCACTTACAATAAATTACATTGAAGGCCAAGTTGATGCGTTTAAAAGGTACTTTTTAGACTTAAAACCCTCTAAAAATATCTCCGATCCGTGGTTTCAAGAATTTTATCAAGCAACTTTAAAATGCAGGCTTAATTCAACTTCTTTAAAGCCACTTGATTTCCCACGTGAATGTTTAGCAAATGAGTCCCTCCCACAAGACCTTGAGATCGGACCTGTACGCGTGGTGATCAATGCAGTGTACGCCATGGCGCATGCGCTTAACAACATGCATAAAGCGCTGTGTTCGGGACAACGTTACCTCTGTACTGAAATGAAGAATTTAAAACGGGAGGAGTTTCTGAAATTCTTAAAGAACGTGTCTTTTCCAGATGCGTCTCTTAACATTAACGTGACTTTCAATCAAAATGGTGATGTGGATGGAAATTATAACGTTTTAAATTTCAAAAGAGTCGATGGAAAACATCGGCATGTTATTATTGGAAACTGGAGCGGTGAATTGAGCAATGACGGAAACATCGAAGGAAAAATACAATTAGACAAGGGCGAGATCTCGTGGGGTGGAGGAAAACTTCTCACTCCCGAATCATACTGCAGCAAGAACTGCCCAATGAAACATATAACAATACCAGAAATTACTAACGCTCGCTGCTGTTGGCGATGTGAAGGCTGTAGCTCTAACCATATTATCATAAACAATACGTGTTCTTCTTGCGGGAAAGGAAAACTTCCAGACGCCAACCTCACAAAGTGCTTCAAGCTGCCTGTGCTTTACCCATCTTGGACCGACACTCCTGCGCAAGTCCTAACAGCGCTTATATCAATTGGTATCACCGGCAGCATTAGTACAGCGATATTGTTTATTTTACGACGAAATCACCGCGTTGTGAAAGCGTCTGGACGAGAGCTAAGCATTATTTTATTCCTTGGAGTGATATCGTGTTACATTGGCGCATTGTTGCATTTCCTCAAACCTGAAAAAACAGTGTGTGGCGCCAGGCGCTTCTTAGACAGCGTTTCCATGACAATGTGTTATGCGCCTGTGGTTCTGCGGACAAATCGCATCTATCGCATTTTCAAGGCCGCCCAAAAGTCAGTTCGTCGACCTTCTTTGGTGAGCCCGCTATCACAAATGTTTGTGGCTCTGGGCATTTTTGGTGTACAGTGTCTCATAACTATGATTTGGGTATTATCAAAACCACCAATGGCAGTGGAATATTACGGGGACGAAGATTACGTAATTCTCGAGTGTAGCACAGACGACTTTAGTGTAGCTATTAACTTGTGTTTTAACGTAATATTAATGTTTGTTGCAACAGTGTACGCATTTCAAACCAGAAATTTTCCAAGAAATTTCAATGAAGCAAAATATATCGGCATTACAATGTATATATCATGTTCTGTATGGGTAGTATTTCTACCTTGTTACTTAAATGCTACTGATAGTGTTTGGAAATCGTATTTCTTATGCAGCTCACTTTTTCTCATTGGAACTGTAACACTCTTAGGACTTCTTGCACCCAAGATTTTCCTTGTATATTTTGGCAGTGCAGTAGTTCCAACTGGAGACACCACGCTGACAGGAACTATGGACCATCAAAGAAGAAGTGAACAAAAACTAGATGAAACTGTGGAGCCCACAAATTAAATCTCTTACCGTTACTACTTCTCAAATATAGCATTACGCGAATTTTACGTAAAGATATTTTCGAATATTAAATTTCTAACCGGCGTGAGGACTAAAATGAAAAACAATTTACTCTTTTTATTTGGCCGTCGTATAGCTCTATAAGAAATAACACTCATACTACAGTAACAAAACATGAGGATAAAACGCGTGCTGGAAAACAAAATTCATTTAACTTGGTGTTTTGTATGTTTCGACATAAATCTTCAGAAGTAATTTAAGATAAGTAAAATTAACAATAACAATGACAGAAGTTGAGATAAATTTGCATATTCAAAGTGCAAACTAATAAAGAATTGTCAAGTACTTGTGAAGAATTTAAATTTCTCATCAGATACTTTTCGAATTCCAGCAAACTCGTTGAGCATCGCCCTTAAAGTCCCGTTCGCGAAGTCAAGATGTTAGCAGTCTGGCCCTCTATAGCAGGAAGATTCCCAACCGTGAGTTCACGAGTTATATGCAATAAAAAATTGTCAAAAGTAATAAAAACTAATAAAGATAAAGCTTTTTGCTGCTAACATTATCGCTAAGGGTAAGCTTCAGTTCCCTAGTTAGTAGTCTCCTTTATCTTGCAATGTGTATCCTTTTGCTAATACCTAAAAGTAGTGCCATTTTAAGCTGTGACGCAGTCTGCGATAGCAGATGAGTGACAGCTACTCCCGTCGTCATCGCTTAAAAATGTTCTGTTTTTCTGTCATGTAATCTACGTTTTTCCAATATAGAAATCCTGGAAGTCCCAACAACTAGCCTTATACACAACTTTTGACATTTGGGAACGGTTGATCCTATCTTTGTAGGATAAAGAAGACTTGATGTGATGAGCACTTTGGAAAATAACCCTAAGAATGCAGTCATAAATTTGATAATAAGATGAGTCAAGAGCTGGTTGACCGAGACTAATGAGAAGCACATCATGAAGGTTAACGGGGGATTTCGGGCGACAATAATTATGCATTCCGTGTATAGACTGTCACAGTTCCTTATTTTCCCATGCGATCGTAGATGTCGATAGTTGAGTTCGACGGGCCGACATCTTGGTCTCTTGATGCGAGCGAAACTGGAGAGTACAAAATCCCCATGGGAAGAGGTGGTGGAAGGCACGGCGGGCAAATAAACTAGGGATCTCGGACTATGAGGAGCGTGGCCAACTTTTGGCTCCTTCGCTGATCAAAATCAATCAACAATCTCCCCCTGGAGAAAAAACCTGTCAAATCAGAGAAATATGATATCGATTACCTGTTGAGTCGAATGAACGCGGGACGAACCTCAAGAACTCTTCTTGTGGCGTTAATTTTAAAATCTCATGTTATGCTTGGGTATTCGACAAACACATTCAAAAGATGGCTGTACAACTACAACTCTTTTTTATAACTGAAAGCGAGGCCATATATATGACCGTGCGAACATATGCTCTTAATAGAGCCTGGGACTAACTTATTTCACAACATCTCAGTCGGTGATTTTCGCGGAAAGAACAAGTAAAGTTTTCGACCGAGAATCTATTTAAGATCCCCGAAAGGCCTTGAGTTGACAAAATTCGCCTGTTGCGAAAAATAATTGCGTGACTTAGAAGATTCGCGAATATGCTAATTTCGTCTGGAATCTTCCTGCATATCTAATTAGTATTCGCATCGCCGTGATTCAGGAATTCTTTTTAGTTGTTTACGTATGTTGCTGTAAATAGTTAATATCACAATGATACTTTATTTAGTAGTGCTGGAAAGTTCTAGAACCTTATGCTGTAAAGTATATAAGCGAATAGGTGTAGTTCGAGTAGTTCGAGAATTATCTCGTGAGTCAGTAGTGTTTATTGAAGTGTGACGAAGGTCGCGTGTAAAGTTTCGACAGAGATCGTGTTTGTTGAAGTGTAACAGAGAGGTTACGTGGATATCTGTCAAAAGGGCGTGTTAATACAAGAGTCACGGAGGTTGAAGTTTAACTGATAAGCCTAGCTTGTTGTGATGTTTTGTGTGGAGCTACTACGTTCGTGTTGAATAAATAACCTTGTTGTTGTTTCCGACAACCCTGCGTTCTGTTTGGACTACAAACTACCTACCACTTAAAACATCGAACTCGTAACATCGCCTAACAGATCTTTTGAAAATACATATTGGTGTTGAACTGGATCCCGGCACAAGATGGAAAATCTTCCTTTGAACGAGAAAAAGCCGCTTTTTGCTCGCGCTTTAACACCAATCCCCCAAGACAAGAAGCAGACAGACGATCAAGTTAAATCAAAACATTTTCCTGGGAGAGAAAAAGATCGTTTTTTTCTTTCTCCTTAAATTGAAATGGCCGAAACACAAGGATTTTGCAGAAAATTATTCTGAAATCGATGCCATTTTGGCCTGAGCCTCGAAATGATGAATGAAGCTCGAGTTGTCGACGCTTTGCTATGTTCTGATGAACTCTATTGTCCATTAGACCAATCAGGTATTGCCGTTGCTGGCTAACGCCATGAACACGAGACAGAGTGAAGCTGTTACAGTCTCCTTATTTCTTCCGCCCATTCAACAACACGCTAATAACCCCGCCACTCCTACCCACGGGCATTTTGTGCTTTCCCCAGTTTCGCTCGCATCAAAAGACAAAGATGGCGACCCGTCGAACTCAACGATCGACATCTACGATCTCGCGGGGATATAGGGGACTGTGAACTGTGTATTCGTGGTATTGTACATATGTCCGCCACTTTGAATCATACAATCCAGTCGGACTCAGAAGAGACCATGACATCAGTGTTTCCTCGTTGGCTCACAGCGGAACCCTTGTTCTTTCTCTTTTCAATCGAGACAAATCGAGACGCCATCCAGGTGGGGTAACTCCATCAAAACACGTATCTAATGCAAAATTATTCTCACTCATGATTGGCGCATCGCGGAATTTGACTTAATCCTTCAAATTCCATCATACTTTCGTGCTTCGGGGCGGACATGATGCTTTACGGTCTATTTGTTTAGATTCGTGGCTTTTGCCTTGATCATTTTTGTTTTGCCGGCATTGCGGTGGAGGAAGCGTTTGCCTCCCCACCTCCTTCGTCTAGTGCCGGTTCAAGGTGCTTAGTCACAGACGCCTTCCATGACTCCCACGCGATGAGGTAATGGATATAGGGTTGGTAAATGGTAAAAGCGAAACGTTTCAAGGGGAGACTAGCGTTTTCTTCTGCGAGCCTGACACATTTCGACTTCTACAATTGCGAGACCGAGTCGTTCAGACCTCTTTCTTTAAATAAAGAAAACAAACAAATCGGTATTTCAAGACTGTCATGCAAATACTCTGTAAACCCTTAGTTTATTGTAACGTCATTACGTAACTGTCGCACTTTTTAAATAGGCCGTATTGTAGTTGGAATGTAACTCGTTAATTTATAATCTCCGAGGAATAGTTTCATTTCTGCTTTTGTCAATGGTTGCCGAGTGATATAAATACTTTTGGAGAGCGGTAAAACGAGGTCGATGTGTTTGTTGTAGGTCATTTATTGTTAAAGAGAAAGAAAGAAAATGAGAGAGCACCATCACTGCTGAAATTCACCAGTAGAAACGACCCTACAAGTCCACGGCAAAGATTCTTTTGTCGGGCCGGAACGCTGTGTTCGAATAGGGAAGAAAGATTGGAGAGGAAAGGGTAGACGAGAACGAAAAGACAAAAAATGACTATAAAAGGAAGAAGACGTCGCTAAACGAGCCTTGGTACACGTTTGACAGGTAGCGTTAAGTTAACGTTATTTCTATGAGAGTGTTGTGGACGGACGTTGTTGTTGGAAGGGAATGTTGTCGGTTCGGTGTTGAAGAACATTGCCGCGGTGATGAATTTGGACTGGCGAAAGAAAGAAAAAATAACATTCAAGACTTTGTAAATATATTGTATATAGTCATAAAGTTAGGTATTTAGAACTAAGCCCGGGGCGATTGCAGAATACCCCGGCCCAGCCATTTGATGTGTCGGTGTTCTTTGAAGAATGAGGTATATAACAATAGTTACTTTTCTTATTTAATGAGATAAGATAAGATAAGACTTTATTGAACACTCCCCTGAGGGACTTTTCGGTGATCAATACATCATGTAGATAATATAAATTAAAATGTATATAATGTAAGATGATCCATAAAAGGTAGAAAATTACCAATCGAAAATCTATAAATACCTAAGTGTCCCGTAATATATGCTTAAGTTTACGCTTAAAAACCTCGTGATTTTTACTAAGTTTAAGATCTTTGTCTAAGCTGTTCCATAAACTGACAGCTCTGTACTGGAAGGACCGCTGACCGGTGGCTGTTCTGAATAAAGGGATATTTAACTGTTGTGAATTTCGTGTCACGCGACCGGAAGCTTGGCCTCTGGTAACCAGCTTTGATCTAAGGTAGTCAGGGGCGCAACCTGTCATACATTTGAAAGTAAAAACAGCGTCTCTTAGGTCAAGTTGCTGTGTTTCAGTTAGCCAGCGTAAGTCCCGTAGCACTGGAGTAATGTGATCGAATTTTCTCTTTCCGCTTATTATTCTAGCGGCGAAGTTCTGTACATGTTGCAACTTACGTAAATTTTTTTCACATGTATTAGACCAGACCGTGGAAAAACACAATTCCAAAATTTGGTATGCCTACGATAAAAATTGTAAATTTTACGAGCGCGCAAAGTTGAGCTATTTTTCCCTCAAAAATGGCATTTGAATCGCGCGGTCAAAACGTCACGTGACACAAC
This sequence comes from Catalaphyllia jardinei, assembly GCA_022496165.2. Taxonomy (NCBI): domain Eukaryota; kingdom Metazoa; phylum Cnidaria; class Anthozoa; order Scleractinia; family Caryophylliidae; genus Catalaphyllia; species Catalaphyllia jardinei. The sequence continues at coordinate 35,197,216 of CM042747.1, read as the reverse complement.
GCGTCAGTTTGTGTGTTAAGCGGCCTTCACACGGCAAACTCCTCCGTTTTGTTTTGTTTGTTTTTAGTATCTTTGTAGGCTATAAATGAATCGTCCCGTACAGCCGGACGATTGTGAACCGCTTCGACAAATTTAGAAAGTAGTGTTGACTCCCATCCCCCATTTTGTGAAGTGTCACGCAAATAAAATCACGTGAATAGAGCTCGTTTCGATTCGTTGACAATTACCAACACTTGTTGGCCAACCGTTCACACGTCAGATACGAGTTTACCAACACGAAAAAGTGAAAAAGTTGGCGAGAATAGAGGCAAGTTCTATTTGTCGCCAACAGTTTGCCAACTTGTTTGCCGACTGTTTTTGTGCCGTTCACACACATCAGCTTGAGTTTGCCAACACGAGTTTGCCAACTTTAAGCCGCTTTACAGCTTTCGTCAACATCACCCTCATCGTCCTCCAAAATAGCTTCATCAGAACTACTCCAAAAATTGGCGAAACTATTCGATTCAGAGTCACTTGACATTGTCTTAACCTCTGAATTTCTGTTCAATAACAAGGTGTAAAAAAAACCGGAACACCCAAACTGACGTCACAACGCAATAAATTCGGTTCCAGTTTCCTGACCCTTTTTGAAAGAAAAATAGCTCAACTTTGCCCACTCGTAAAATCGACAATTTTTATCGCAGGCATCTCAAATTTTGGAATTGCGTATTTCAAACGTTATATTTTTAAGTTATGTCGAAAAATTCATAGGCATTCATAGGCACTTTAAAAAATTTCACGATTTCTGTCCTCGAGACATCGGATCCTGCCATCATGCGGCTGCAAGGCTCGTGAAATTGTGATCGCTAAATGCGAACTTGTTCTTTGAGGAACCTCACCAGTTGACTAAATTCGCGTTATAGGTCCATTCAAACCATATTTGGCAGAGAACATTTCCCTTCAAAGCTCTAATTGCATTTTTTGGGGGCTTGGAGCCACAGTGGCCTACTTCTATAACGAAGCCGAATTACTCGATCTGGGTGTTCTTCCGGGCATGTTCTCTCCAAAACGACTGAAGTCGGTGACCCCCCCATATTTTTGCATTTTTGACATCACAAACTCATCATCTTTTAATGGTAAAATTTTAAGAACAAAAATTAATGTTAGAACATTTTCGCGCGAACGTTCTTAAACATCTGGCGTACCTATATGATCAGAATCTTATTAACTCAGGCATTAACTCATCCGTGTCACCCGTTTTCGCGGGAAAAAAATTAAAAGAAATCAGCACTCGTCAAAAGGCATTTTTTCAATAGAAATTGCGCTCGGAACATATATAAACTTATATTCATTTGAATCGTCGATGAATTGACCTTTTCTGGAGATTTTTTTCCTTTAGGGTCAACACAAATCTCTAATTACATATCACGCCGAGTGAGCCAATGTTATTTTTTAGCTCATTGTTGCCCGTTTAGTGCAACTTCGAATTTCATTTCTTTGTCGGGCAACAGATGTTCTTTTGCTCAGTTGGTTATCGTCACCAAGCTGTATTTTAATTTTTATATTTGCTTAGTAAGGCAAGTGAGATGAATATTTAGCGTGTGGGCTGAGTGACAACTTTGTTTCGCCGAATGTTAACCAATTTCCTTATTTTTGTTTAAAGCTAAGACATTATTGAAGAATACAAACGTTATTAGATTTCTGTCCTAACTAAATGCTATTTACGAGCCACAAGTGAGTGAGGGAAACTGCGAGATTTTCAACATCTGTCTTCGAACATTAGATATCATCTACCGGCTGTAAGTATATGAAATTATTTTATATATTTTTAGAGCTCTCCAGATATACTATCTACTACCATAGCTTCCATAACTTTAAACGTTTCCATGTCCGAAGAATATTTGAAATGTCAAGGATTTTTCGACCCGTATGGTTACGAAACGTTATCGAAGAGCAATGAAAATGAAAGACTATATTTTGATCCTTTTTGACAATAGATAATTTCTCTTCAATAGATTTTTTATCCTCGAGAAACTTGACAAACCTTTTGCTAGAGTTATTCACAAGCAAGTCTGGAGTGTTTTGCAAAAGTTACATTACATCTATCTTCGTTTTTTAGTTTTAATGAATTAGTATCTTTCTGTATCTGTGTTTGCAAACGTTATCTCTGAGGAAGGACAACATTGCCACTCAACATGGCATAATTGTCAAACAAGAACAATGCATTTGGAGATGTCATTCTATTTATACTTTTTAATTTCGCAAAAAAGAAAAAGGGCAAACTCAGGCTAACAATTCACTTGTATTGAGTATGTTTCTTCGTCTCATGACGTGAACGTTGTGGCAATGAAAAAAATTCAAGCAGGCGGTAATTTTCATCACTGTTTCCTCACCCAAACGTCTATAACGAGAAGAGTTTGCATGAGCATTTTGTGTTCGTTCAGTAAGTTCAGATATTAGCGATTCACTACCGCCTGTGTTCGTGTCATTTCTCTTTACTTATGTTAGTTAGATATATGCAAGATGAATTTGCTGTTTGTATGATAATGAGTTACGCATTCCTACCTACAAAGTCGAAGACACAGCGTACGTGAAATATCTCAATCTTGGGATATTTTGGTCTCACCCACATAAATGCATCGCTTTCATTAGGCCGAAGACGTATGGAGGAAACTGCTAACATACATATTATATTGCCAAAGTGCTCAAAATAGTTTTCTAAATTTCTTTCCTTGGAAATGACACATGATTTCATGGGCTGACTTGCTCTAGCAGACGGCTTTTTCTTCGTAGTCTCTATTTCAAACGGTGACGGTGCGACCTTGTACGTAACACCTCCAGAGTCCTTGTAACAAACGAAACAGGGAAACCTATCTTACACTTTCCCGTAACATTTAACCTTTGTCGTCTTACACAATAAACAAGAAAGCCCTTATGTTCAGCTAAACACATTAGATAAAACGCGAATTAAAACTATAGAAAGAAATGATGTTATTTTTCATAGTCCTTGGTGCCCTATTCTCTGTCGCGAATATGATTACGTAATAAGGCTTGACCCAGTTAATATTTCCTTAGAGCTGAAAAGAGACAAAGAAGAGATCTTTTGTACTCGTGGGATCGAGTCGAACGAGCGAGTAATGGAAAATGTATATAAGAGTGACTAAGTTTGTATCGATAAATTTAATCAGAGCATTAAAGCATCTCACAACATCTCTTTCTTTCTTTCTTTCTTTCTTCTCTACATCAATAAGAGGCAGTTTCTTTATGAGTCTTTATTTTTGGTTTCTTCTTAGCCACACATGACTCATTTTGCAAAACAGTACCGTTTTGGCAATTTTTTTGCGATGAAAATAATGTAGATGTCTTATTTCTTCATTATGATATACAAAAAAAGTCATATGAGTATTTGAAATATAATTATAGTGCCCTGCCATGTTGACGTCACTTTTTATTGAAAAGACAAAAATATTAATATGTTACTATAACTTTCTTGGCTATCCTATTTGTAACGTTCACTGTCTGACTGAGCCACTGGCACGAGAAAGAAGGGGTGCCAAACCGACCCCAGTCAGAGACCAGTGGGAATACCCGAGGAAAATGGAGCAACATTTTCTGATTAAACCGGGCCAACCAAGAGGAATGGCTCTTATACCATTTTTTATTCGTTTTCCGAATTCCCTACATAAGTGAAGAAAAACGGAGCAATGAGCACGGTTTGTCAAAAATGGAACGGCAAATTTCGGTCGAGATATTGCGACCGATATAAATGGACCACCTCCAGAGGTGATATCGAATATTCCCGTCGGAAGGAACCTAAATGGATCTTTCCTTTAGACTTGTGACCGAAATTTCCGGAATCTTTGGAATAATGGAAAGCACCCAAGGCGCTGAGAAAGAAACTCTTTTATTAGGATGGTCTTAATATTTTAGAGGGACATTTTCATGAATGTCATGAATGTAGTAAATTTGCCGTCGGATGTTGTTGGCTTTATTATATGACTAAGAAAATCAATTCGCTGTGATTGGCCAAAAGAAGGCAATTTGCAGTCAATTGCACTGCACTGCAAACTAATACCGGTTTTCAAATTGCTCTCGCCTAAAGCAGGCTCTTGAAGTTTTAAGATAATTTCCAAACATCACTCGTTATACAATATCAGAGACACGTAACTAACACAATTATAATCGTATTCGTTCAGCGGTGGGTATAAATGCCCAAACTGTTAGGGCAGGGATCGATTCAGTCTTCGAGTCAAACAGATTTTATCAAACGATTGATACCTCGGGTACATTGGGTCAGGTCTATTGTGTAAACAACAAGCTACAAGCTGTGTTTGTGGGACATTTTAATAATCTAACTGAAACGTGTTGAAACTCAGTTAGTAACCTTATCACTGCCTGTGTAAAAACACAACACTTTGTTTTAAAATTTTGTTGCTTTAGTCGTAGATAGCTTGGATCGGAGAGTAAATATTGCTCATTAATCAGTTTTTCACCCTATCCTTTAAGATGCAATTAATATGTATGTCTCTTATTTTGTCTTTAATTTATATGCGCAGCACTTTTGAGATTTGTTTCTAATTTTCTCGTTAGGAGATCTCGTAATAAACAAAGAGATTTCACAAAGTTAGAAGATAATTATATGCATTGACATTATTTAAAGCCCTGAGGCAAGCAATTCACTAAACTTCTTGTCGGCTTTGGTCCAAAAATTCAAATCAGAAGACAACAGGACCAGCTGCATGCATGCAGTGTTCAAATGAATGTAAACTCACACGAGCCGATCAGTAAACAAATTATTCAAATGCTGTTTCGTAGGGAGACTTTTATTAAGGCGTTCAAATCTTTCGAGCTTTACAGAATACGGAAATTGATGTTGACTGATAAGCACTGACACGGATTGATTTGTGAAAGCAAAAGAACTGTAAAAGAACACAACCCGAAAGTCGGTATACTGGAAAAGGATCCCGGCACTTAAGAAGATAAGGTAAGATTATAAAACCTGAATTGTTCAGTCAGCTTAGAAGTTCTCGGCTTTTTAATTACACAGTTTACAAATACATGTAATAAACCTTGTTAAAACTTCTAACGAAAGATATCCGAATAACAACTGTGGGAATTTCAGTGACTTTCATAACAGATTGACTTGGGACTGGGTAAACTGAAGCTAAACCAGAGATGACTCGTTTATAACTGTGTTAGTTACAGTGACAAATCCCGAATTTGAAATCCTTAATTATTTCGTAGTTTTTATAAGCGAAAGAGCATGCTGATCAATTGATCAAGACAAACATGTTTGAGCATTTGCGGAAACAGAAGAATCCTTTTTGTATCGCCTTCACGTTTGCATTTGCTGTGAATCCCTCTGTCTTAACAGAAGGAAATATAAAATATAGTGCACAGTATAATCAACAGTCAGGCCAGTCCTGAATGTTAGAAATAAGTTGACAGCACTAAGCAACAACATGACCCGCGATAACTTTATTTTCCTAAGAAAACTAGTGTTTTGAAAGTTGATTAAAGTTTCCTCAATACTCTGTGATTATAAAAACAAGCTAAAATATGAGAAATTAAGCATCTTTAAGGTGGCTCGATCGGCTGAAGGGGACCAAAAACTTTGTTTAAATATGGTAAAGAAAGATCAATTGTGTGCGATTGCACTCATGAAGAAAAAATAATTTTTTTAGGTTTGACTCAAAATGGTTGCTATGGCAACCAGCCACACCTTTTTGAAGCTCTAATTTAAGCATTGATAGCATTTACGCCAGCCGTTCCTGCTCTTTGATAAAACAAGACTTGACTTTCAAACAAGCACATCTTCCAAGTTTCTGTTTCGTTCTGTCGAGTGAACCAAAGTTTTGACAGCTAACTGCTTTATCTGGAAATAACCTTTTTTTTGCAACAAAGCAAGTCGACAAATTTTCTTGTGTCACGTGACAGATGTCAAATTTTACGATTATTTTGGCAGGTTGCATTACAACACTATTGGTGTTTGATTACCCCGAATTTCAGGAATTTCCCTTTAATACTCTGCAACGTAGAACGTTCCTCATAAAGTCAATTGGTACAAAAGTAGACTTTTGAGAAAAATGCACTTGAAGTTTCTTACACGATGGATTAAGCATTTACCAAGCCAGGAAGTTGGGGGAGGGGCGCGTTTACAGGTTGCATATTACAGGAGTGTAAATGTTGTTGTATTTTGTGAAAAGTTACTGCAGTTGTAGGAAACATTACTTTCTATAAGGGAAATGAATGTGCCTGTGATGGGGATTCAGTAGGCACTTTTCACACGTGATTACAATTATCGAGTTGTGTATGTGTTAACAGCCTTCTTACAAAGTATTGTTCATATTTATTGAAACATTTGTGGTCACTTTTTGACTGTAAACAACCGTTGCTATGGCCGTTGCTGCGTAAAAAACGTTATACCACTGTGTACTTACCTTGAATTTTACGCTCATCTAGAGGCAATTTCAGCAAAATCGTTTCAAAATGCTTTTTACAAGTGTTCAAGGGCTTTAAATGTTATGTTTTTAAAAACATATTTTTGATAAATGTCGTCAATTTTCAGCCTATCGAGCCACCTTAATCATTGAAGGTGTTCGAAGTATCGTTCGTTTAAACCGCATTCTGCCAAAGCTATTACAGGTACACTAACGGATTTAGACATTCAGAGAGATACAAATATATTGAAATTAACGACTTCTTGACAAACGAAAGCGGCAGCCTCCCTGGACAAGACTCCGCAAGAAGAAAAATAAAAACACAAAACACAGTCGAAAACTCTTTTTTGTCGTCACTAAGGAGTCTCTCTTTAGCCAGAGGATGAAGGTGTACATACGACCAACACAAGAGAAAAATTGTGTTGAAATGTCGAAATAACACACACAAATACTTCATCACTCGATTAGCAAATACCCCGTAAGAACGTGCGCCGGAGCTACAGAAAAAACCTGTAGTACTTCTGTTTAAAAATCAATAGATTATGAGCTCGAGAATCATGAGTTCAAAAACTGTCATCAGTTGTCACTTTATAGAAATCCAGAGCAGATCTAATTGTTTTGTTTACTTCTTCGTGCTACCTTCAAACAGAAATCGACAAGACTTTCCGTCATTATCTCCATCATTACTGTAGTCCGATTTTTGACATCGTCAGTTTTCTCGCGTTTTTCCGAAGTGAGATGATCTTCAGCCAATGTTTATTTAGGGTGGTGAATGGTCCTTCAAAAAAGTAGGTCTTGCAAAATTTTCGTCGAATTTCAAAGGTCTCGCAGTCTCGTGTTTTTCATGTAGCGGCAATGTGCGCCTCTCAGTCTCGATTTTTTTCACCACTCTGTCTCACTGTACCGATTTGTTTGTTTGTTTAAACGTCTGAACGGCTCGAGCTCGCATTTGAAGCACTTTTAAGTTTCGGTCTCGCAAGTGTAGAAGTGGAAATGTTTCGGGCTCGCAGAAAAAACCCTTAGTCTCTCCTTCTGGAAAAGTGTCTCATTCACCGCCTCTTTGTTTTCTCAGTTGCTGTTAGAATATTGAGCTGACATTCAACATGCAGTTCAAATTTCTTTGTCTTCCATTTTCCTCTTTCTTGCGGCTTTGTAGGCATGCGACGTTAATTTTAGTCCATATTTAGTATTTAATGAAAGTTTAAATTTCACTCAGTCTTTGTCGGTAACAGGTGTTCTTTTGCTTGTTTATCGTTACCAAGGTGCATTTTCTTTTGTTAGCTTAGTGTGGGATTTGCGTTTGCATCATTTGGCGTGTGGGCAGTGGACATTTTGTTTCGCCGAAGACAAACCGATTTCCTAGTTAAGGCAATATTGGAAAAAACAAACTACGTGTACTATGAATTGTGGAGAAAACGATCCACGGAACTACAGAACTCTGTCCTTCTTTGATACCCAGATTTACGAACCAGAAGAGAGATAAACTGAGAGATTTTTAACACCTGCTGCCGAGCATTCGATATCCGAACATTGGATATTACTGACTGTAAGTATATGAAAAAAAGTTTGTTTTTCTACCGATAGGTATTTTATAAAATCGTCTGATCTCTTGGTGTAGAATGCCATTGATTCTAAATATAATTAACAAAATCCATAACTTGACAAGTTTTATCACGGCCCCAAGATTCGTGATTAATGTTGCAAATATTTTACAAGGTCAAGCTTTCTTCGAGCCATATCGTAAGGTTAAGAAACGTTATCCTAAATAACAATGCAAATGAAAGGCAACTTTTTGATCCGTTTTCACAATGGAGAATTCCTCTTTCATTAAAAATTGTATCCGCGAGGGAATTCAACTCGCTTGTAAACATCTGTCTTGCAATATGGCTTTTAGCTTTAGCCAAAAGTAGATCTTTCATTTGCTAACATAGTGTTTGGTAATTAAGCCTGCCGTTCTGTTTCTCGTTGTTTTTGACGGCGGGTTTCCGAGCTAGAATCTGTCATTTTATATATTTGGCAAACTTTAGTTATGTTGAGGTTTTCTCCATAGCAAGCCATGAATTAGTATCTTTCTCAGTGTAACTGTAATTACAAACATCATCACTAAAGATGGCCAAAAAGCAGCCAACACTGCCACTCAACAAGGCGGCAGAAAGAAGAATACATTTGCAGACGTCACTGTTAGTAAACACTTTTTAATTTCGCAAGCAAGAAAAGAGACAAATTATTCATTCACTCCTGTTGGGTATATTAGTTCCTCTCAACACTATTGTTACAAAGTTCTTTTCTCCTTAAAGAAAATCCTTCGGGTTTAATGTACCACCATCTACATTACACAAGCATTCATTCAAAGGAGACTTTCAATTTGTAACTTTTCATCTATTTTACGCTAAAAGATTTTGAAAAGCCTGACGAATAACAAAAATAGAAGGAAAAATTGAAAACGCAACCAATATACATGTAATAATTTTGCATGAAAACTTTTAACGGATTATAGCGGTGAGGTAATTATCAGGTGTTTCATTCAACTTGGTAATTCCATGGAAATTACTCCATTTTGTTGTGTTTTTTTTATATTTATCACGTGAATATGCTAAAAGGAGCAATGATACGGCGAATGAAGACACTTTTTAATGAGCATGTAACTGACCTCAAATCTCCAAGATGGAGAAACACCGAACACAGGTAGCAATTAACTGAGCAAAAAACAAAGATGGCTACGGCTGAACTTGAGATGGACTGTAATTAACAAACTTAAAAACTGCGTCATCCG
>CM042747.1:35174924-35182424 GCA_022496165.2 Catalaphyllia jardinei | reverse complement strand
ATCTTCTGACTTTTTTTCAGATTGAGAAACATGCTAGTTACCAGGTTCTTCCGTTCCCTGATGGCACTTGCTATGCTGTCTTACTGGTCAGCGTACTCAACTGAACTTGGTAAATACTAATTTAACCCGTGAAGAAACCACTGGGCGTTAGCCCTAGTAAAGGGAATCAGGGAAACACACGAGGTAAAGAAAAAATCTTTTGACCTCGGTGGGAATCGAACCCACGACCTCCGGATTAGATCTACCGTTACTCTGCCGACTGAGCTACGAGGTCGGACAGAGAAAGTCGGGGTCGATTTAGGTGGTAAATCGCGGCGAAGAGAAAGTAAGGATACATATGAATGTTGTGCCGCGTAGCACTATGAACACAAAGAGTTAATTCTCTGTTTCATCATAGTGCTACGCGGCACAACATTCATATGAACTTGGTAAATAGTTCGATAGTTCGTGTGATTGTCAGTTTCGCGATAGGCAGACGTTTATACTTCAAAGAGGTCTTGTTTTTTTATCTTTCGTATCTAGCTGATTTTTTGATCGTGCATTGCAATAAACTGAACAAGTAACTACTCACCACGTAATGCGCCAAAAACACTTAAAAATCAGTGTCATAAGTCTCCAAAAGCTGTGTTACCGCGCTTTTGCTTTTGGCTCGATCCAATCACATCGTGAAGGCGAGGCTCTGAAAGCTCCGTAAACATCCTTGTTGTTTAGACTTTGTATTTAACTTTCTACGATGGTCGAGCTAATACAAATATTTTCCCCATTGGTTTTTCATTCAGAGGACGTCAAGAAAATTGAGCTGAGTGGAGATATAATAATAGGAGGACTCTTTCCAATTCACCAAAGAAGTAAGCAGACAGAGAATGCTTGTGGTGGTATTGATCGTCAACCTGGATTCCAGTACTTGGCGGCCATGTTATTTGCCATTGGGGAAATCAATAACGACCCGAACCTACTCCCGAACATAACACTCGGTACGAAAATCTACGACACTTGCCGAAGTCAAACAATTGCTGCTGACCGTGCGAAAGACATCATAAAATACACTCTAGTGGATCAAGATGCACCGTTAGCAGGAGTTATTGGACCTTTTGTTAGCGATGTTTCTATAGCAGTGGCGAACTTACTGCGTGTGTTTGATATCCCTCAAGTCAGTTATGGATCAACTAGCGCTGATTTAAGCAACAAGGAGATTTTCAGCTACTTTTTTCGCACCGTTCCACCTGATTCCTTTCAAGCATACGCTCTGGTCGATGTTATCAAAGAGTACAACTGGGACTACATATTTACTATCAACTCACACGGAAATTATGGGCAGAAAGGAATGGCTGAACTACGGAAGGCTTTAGACGCCGCTGGCATCTGTGTCGCGGACGCTGCCCAACTCCCAAGTCTCCCAAAAGACGAAGATTTTAATGAGGTTATCAAGAAGATCGTCACAAGGAGAAAGGAAAATTCAAATTCTGTAAACACTATTGTGTTGTTTACAACCCAAACCGACTCTGCTGATTTACTCCGAACAGCTAAGGAGGCTGGGGTTACTCAATTTACCTGGGTCGGGAGCAACGGCTGGAGTAATCGTTTTGACGTCACAAATGGAAACGAAGAAGTCGCAGAAGGCTCCCTAACTGTCAATCATCTTGAAGGAGAAGTCCCACGATTCGAGAAACACTTTAAGAATTTAAAACCAAGTGACAACATGTTTAATCCTTGGTTTGTCGAATTCTGGGAAGAAGTAATGAAATGCAATATCCCTGGAGCAAACGGAAGCGTTGCAAATATGTCAAGATCTTGCAGGAGCGATGAATCCTTACCTTCTGGAATGGAAATGGCGCCTGTGCGAGTTGTGATCAATGCAGTCTATGCTATGGCACATGCGCTGCATAATCTTCAAGAACACTACTGTCCAGGGGTGAACGGCATCTGTGTCAACATGACCAAAACGTTTCAAAGAGAGAAATTGCTTACTTTTCTAAGAAACGTGACCTTTGCAGATTCTGCTTTCAACTTCACCATTCGTTTCAATCAAAATCAAGAAATAGATGGTGTATATGACATTAAAAACTTCCAAAATGAGGATGGTGGAGTCTGGAAATACAACAATATTGGAACTTGGCAAGGGCAGTTGTTCCCGGATAATACAATCCAAGGAATGCTGAAAGTAAATAATTCTCTGCTACGCTGGGGCAGACATAAGGCGCATCCTCCAACGTCATTTTGTAGCAAGCCTTGCAATGAATCACAGATACACAAACCAAGAAAAAGAGATCCTAAGTGTTGCTGGGACTGTATAAACTGCAAGGACAACAACATCATCAAAAATGACACCTGTCAATCATGTCCAGTTGGTTACTCTCCAAGTGAAAACTTGGTGGTCTGTACAAAGCTACCTGTGCTGTATCCAAAGTGGTCAAGCACTCCAGTCGTAGCCTTCACTGTTTTTACAATCTTAGGAATACTAGGGACATTAACCACAGTGGCGTTATTCATAAAGCATAGAAGTCAAAGTTTTATCAAAGCGACTGGCAGAGAGTTAAGCGCCATATTGTTTTTAGGAGTGATGCTCTGTTACATAACACCGTTCACATTTTTCGGCCAACCGACCGACAGGCTTTGCGGGGTGCGGCGTTTTCTTGGAAGTGTCTGCTTTACCGCATGTTACGCTCCTGTACTCATGAAGACAATTCGTATATACCGAATCTTCCAAAGCGCCAAGAGCTCCGTCACCCGACCTTCACTTACCCGGCCAGGATCACAGGTCCTTATTTCCATAGGGTTGATAGCGGTACAGCTATTGCTCACCACTTTGTGGTACATATCTGATGTCCCCAGGACCCAGGAAGTGTACCCTTCCCAGGGCATTGTTATTGTCCAGTGCGCGGTCAACGAATTTACATTGGCAGTAAATATTTGCTACAACTTTCTTCTAATGTTCTTGTGCACTATATTCGCATTTAAGACGCGAAATTTTCCAAGGAATTTCAACGAAGCAAAGTGCATTGGTATCAGCATGTACCTAACCTGTTCCGTGTGGATCATCTTTCTTCCATCTTATTTAAACACTTCCGACTCTTTTATTCGTGTGTATTTATACTGTGCGACTTTCATTGTGCTCGGTACCATAACTCTGTGCGGTTTGCTTGTTCCCAAAGTAATCATTGTTTTCTTCACAAATGGCCAGCCCACTAGCATCACTGAAAACTATACTGTGCCTGCTCCGCTAGGGAATACAGAAAACCGCAGGCTAAGTAGCGTGTTTGTGGGTTCACAGTTGCAATGGGGTCTTTCACTCAAGAGGTGTGCAGGGCCGCTCAAGGAACAGCTACCCGTTCAATCTCTCCCTGGAAGGTCCATAGGTACAAGAACATCCAACTTACACAAAGTTTCTACAGAATTAGCGGCGGCTTAAAGTTTACTGGTTCACTCGTAGTTATAGGACGCATTTCACAGCAAGAGCGTCCTTCACCGCAAACTACAAATGGCGGTAACAACTGCTTACTATGTGACGAAAAGTAAATTCATTTTCCCCAGAGTTTAAAATGGCCTTTACATCGAAGAAAAGGAGTCTCCATATGACGAAAACACTACGGGAACGCGCCATGACTGCAGTAGTTTGGTTACAGTCGATTGATATAGTGGAATATAACTAGGGAAGTGCTCAAGTAACACGTGAAAGAAGATGTTCAAAAATCATCACATTCCATCAGCTTCTTATCTTTATTTCTTATCTTCAAATCAATTACACTGACTCCCTTCACACAAACCAATACTTCAATACACCGAGGACAGCTTAACAATTACACATTAAGTAGCGCAGGTTGGGAGAATTTTGTTTTCTTAACAAAGTGTTTAACTTGACTGTTCAGTCGTTGTTACCTGTAAAAAATGACGAGTGTTTGGAATTCAGTGCACCCTGCCCTTTGTTCGAGTAATGTAAAATCTTGGCTCTTGGAACAATGAATTCATAAAACCAATACAATTCATGTACCATCTCAACTACAACTTTGATTGACAGTCCTTCCTTTCTGCAATTTATTTTGTATCACTCAGCAATGAACTGATTCACCAAAGCATCACGTTTAATAGCGTAAGAAATCATGTCAGCCATATTTTGAGCTGTAGATAGGTTGGCTTGAATGTACATTGAAAACTGTCCACACCATGCCGGGCAATTCCAAAACAGCGTTTTCATGTTAAAACGCATCCAATGTTTTCACCCTAAGAGGGAGAAATTGGAAAACCAAACAATAACTGCTCCTTTTGGATTTCTGTCACACCTGTGACGTCATCATTTTGGAAAATTTCCATTTTCAAAATGTTTTCCGTCCACACTAAAACGAAAAGCCGGAGTTTTCAAATTCCTCTGGTTTGAAGAGCGTTTGACGGATTAGTGAGGATGGTAGGCTTAACCGTAAAAATAAAGCTTTTCCAATTTCTACGGTATAGCGTGAACAGGGCCTACGTTTTCAACCTCAGTGCTGTTGACAAAGAAACAACAAAACAAAAAACAAAATAAAAATCAATGAATATAAGTGTATGGTGAGTTGAGATATCTCCTTTATATTTACTGGGTTCTTTCTGTGCAACTGTTTGATTGCTCTGTGCTAGTATTTCGCAGCTTGCTTTCTTTCTCCAGCAGGTCGACGATATCTTTTATTTGTTCAGGAGTAATATCTACATCTTCCATTGACAACAGCTCAACGATCTGCAAGACGACAATTGAGATTGAAATGTCATTTCACGGGTGATAAAACTCGCCACAGACATCAGCGTAATCACAGACAGAGGTTTGCATGGCTATCATTGAAACAGACTCTACCTACTGACCGTATTAAGGTGATTCCTCTGAAATATTTATCATATGAGAAATTCAATTTTGAAATAAAAAAAACAGGGGTGCCATGCTCATTAAGGAGCACTGAGGTATTGAAAATGTCCTATTTTGGCATTACTTAATGCTTTTAGAAGAACGCATTCCCAGTAATAATGGTAAAATCTTTGTGAACGAGACTCTTGAGAACACGCATAAAACTACAGTCAATACATTGTGTCGGACACAAATAAACATTTTAAGTTTGATTTAGACAGAAATCTGAAGTCTTGATTAAAATTTGCACCAAATTTCTTGACATGGTTACTAAACAGCAAACTAGAAAAGACCACAGTGTATCTGTTGTTTTCCTTACTTATTCAATTTTCAGCAATAGGAATCATATAAGTCTTTTCTCACGCAAAGCTTGTGATAAGTTCATTATAATGACTGCAAAAAAAAGGTGGGGTGCCCATGCTCGTTGGTGAGCTATAGCTATTTTTCAACTGACAGAGCTCAATATCAAGGCAAATTCGCCATGTTTTCAATATGCGCGTGCACGAGGGCGCCGGCGCTAAACGACGCCATAAATTTTTCGCAGAAAGGATGTGCAATGCAAATGTGAAGAATGACCTTAAGCTTGTTTCATTGGTTTACAGATTGTGCACGGTTTCTTGATTTTCCCAGAAGTGTGGCGCAAGTCCTACGATTTCATGGTAAAGGAATAACGAAACCGAAAAACCGTTTGCCACGGACATCAACAGCCTTGTCGATCAAAATTCGTTTGATAATATTTTGTTTTCGTTCTGATTCTAAACATATAAAGCAATGTCTTTGATTAGCCCTCCCATTTCATATGAAACTAAAACATTGTTTCGCTTCACTCGTCCGCTGACGGCTTTAAGATGGCACAGGGTGACCCAGCTACAATGTCATTACTTTTCATGCCAGCATCAGTTAACATATCATTGCATCCACCGTCAGGAACAAGAACTACGAAAGTTCACTCTATATGATTGAAAAAAAATCAAACATTGGGGAACAGGTAATCTTGTACTGAATTCGAGAATTTTGCCTCAGTTATTTATTTACTAGCCAAGATACATGCCACTGGGTTCATGCACCTTGAGTTCGTTTTATTTCCTTCTCTATTCTCAATGATATAGTCACTTTCTTTTTGTGTCCAAATCAAGCGTGAAAATTTTGATGCTACAATTTTCCATTACCGATCATTTCCCATGATTTCTGGACAGACCAAAAATGTGTGACAAATACCGATAAAATTTGAAAACCTAGGGCTTGTATGTAGAAGAATCGAGGAACCTACATATTGTAACACCTGCATGTAATGAAAACACTTGTCACTTACCATTCCCACGTCACCTAGGTCGAGTGCACCATCGTGATCCTGATCGAGCATTTCAGCGATTTTTTGGCATTTAGCTTCACTCGGAGCGTCTTTTAATCTGCGCACAGCAGATATCATCTCCTGCAAACTGATCTTGCCATCACTGAAATGAAAAAAACCCCGGGTACATTGATGATAGAAGTTAGAACCCAGCTAAGGGAAGAAGGACTAATGCACAATTATTTAATTAACAATTATTCACCGAAGTGGAGGTGAATAATTGCTTTAGTATATACCACACAAGCTGAATAACTAGCAGCCCCAAGAGTAACTCTATTTGTGACAATATACCGCCAAAAGCCATTTTGTTTTTCTTCGGCTGCTTGGAGGTGAATAGTACTTGGCTAATCACCTCCGAGCTAGCCAATCAGCGCGCGCGAAAAGTACTATTCACGTGTGTGGTATATACTAATAGCTTTTATTCACCTTTCATACACTGTACGAATTCCGATTTTCTGATTAGTTGATTTGTACCACGTGACACTGGGTTGTGAAGAAACAGCCTCCTTGACATCATTATCGTGGTGTAATAGCCATGATGTAATTTCAATACACCACGTTTTTTCTTTCAATACACTACGTTCTTTCCTAGAATTTCTTAATATAATGTTTGTTGTAATTTCTCTGTTAGTACACTGTCATTACACCATGGCTTTGGCTGTCTCAAAGTTTGACGATTTTTGTTTGCAGTTTATTCAATTTGAATAACAAAAATGTTAACGCACTCATTGCTCGCGCATTATCGGGATTTACCTGCACCCGTTCACAAACAATGAACGAGAAATATCCAATACCGCACTCGGCGGCTTTGTGCGGTATTGAAATTTCTCGTTCATTGTTAGTGAACTCGTGCAGGTAAATCCTGATATTTCACCGCTGTGTGCGTTAACCTTTAGGTGACCCACGATGGCTTAGCCAATGAAAAGTGTTGAATTGCATTATCCAGTGATCCAGTTTTTAATAAAAGGTATTATCACTTATCACCCAAAGTAAACGTCTTAGTCAACTTAGATACCGCGGCGAGGAATCAAAGACTTTAAAAAAGTGTGAGGTAAGCTAATAAACATCACTACTTTTCTTCCCCTCCCCTCCCCTATCACTTTAGGCTTGCCACAAGTCGATCTCATGAGTTTCAGGGTGGAATATATAAGGGAGCGAAAAGAGGGTCGATGTCTTAGGTTGCGAAGCGCCCGAGCGAGCCACGAATTCGTCCAGCGGGTAATAAATAAACAACACCAAGGATTTACCTGAAAGACTACTATCACTTCACTGCTATATATCT
>CM042747.1:35149924-35167424 GCA_022496165.2 Catalaphyllia jardinei | reverse complement strand
AGGTGTCTAAAGAAGATGACAAAGTAAAGGAAATTCAAAACGCTAAGCAAGTCATGAAAGGGCTCCAACAACTACCCTGATTGGACACAAACAATACTGAATGCCCGATCAGATTTGAGACAGTCCAAGAATCTGTTAATGTGAAGTGAAGAGCATATACATGTACATGTATGCTTCAACACCATACAAGGGCACTTCGGAAGGCCTACAAAGAGCATTTAAATCACAGAAGGTCATACTATGTCTTGTCCACAGGCCTTTCAATTCCTTACAATCACAACTAGTACACTTACCATGTTCTGCACCTTAATGCAAACAGCTTTTGACAACTATCCTGTGTCAGCACCACATCTCCCCTATGCTGGAATGGGTAACCCACTTTGGGACTTTTCCCCCACATGGCCACCTTTATTGTGGCCCAGTTGCACACTGCCTACTTTACGATTTCATCCTGCTGCTTTACTTCAATTTGAAAAACCTGGTTCATGGACATTGCCAGCTCACAGGACATTCAGTGGATTCTAGCAAAAAAAGCTCTTGCTATGGAAATCGAAGCAACACGTTCTAACATCACGCAAGGGAGCCAACTGAGATCCAGTTACGAAAGCCCTCTTTAAACAGGAGACAATGACTTTGAATTAGCCAGCATAATACGCATGAGACCTAGCTTTATAGCATTCGCACTTTTACATGCATTCTGGTGGAACCAAATAGAATATCTCACTTTTAATACAGTTTTTAATTGCACTCTAATAACAGAAATTACTCTGATACTTTAGTCACGATTCCAGAGCAAAACACAATATAAATTTTTTGATTCTATCAATTTTATAGTTGCTATACTATACATACAAAATTCATACCAAGTCATCAGCCCTAAGCTGACGCAATTTCATTCGTAGCTGAAATCTCAAGTAATTGTTTGTTCCAATGGTTGGCAGCATGAGTAGTCTATTGATTGCTTTGAGTTGAGCACGGCTCATGTTGTCCAAAGTGATTTGATCCTCAAACAGTTTGGAAAATCTTAGGATGTCTTCATTACTGGGTTGATCTCCTTTGCTCCGAATCTGTTGACAGAATGTTAAAAATAAGACAAAAACGTGCACAAACCCTCCTACATGTACACTCGGTAACCTACATACACTGTACATGAACTTGTACTCTTGCCCTTGAAACACCTCGAGAAAAATAATAGTAAAATCAGAGTTGAGCAATGCCAACTTGGTGTAATATTTAAGCCATGTAACCATTCACATCCAAGTGTACAATACAGGTCTGGGTTGTTTGAAAGGCACATAATACTATCCACTGGAGAAATCACTATCCAGCAGATCAAGCGTGGTCCACTGGATAGAATTATCCAGCCTTCAAACAACTAGGGTCAAGTGTATACATACAGTGCTGGTCAGCTACAGCTCTACCTGTCTGTAGCATATAAACAACTACTGTACACTATAATTTATAGACCCTGTGTATAAAATAATGTTTTTTATTCCTGCAACTGAACTAAATACACTTCACAACCAAAGTCCATGCTGGTATGTTGCAATGCAGTCTCCTCTAATTATTGGTCATTGCATTTGCATTTGCAAGGGATCCATTTTCATGACAAGTAAAAGTATATCTCCAAGTTGTGTCTATTTAGGTCAACTGTAGTATATGTAACTTAACCTACATGGTCGAACTTGGAGGCACTGTCTTACAGGTTATTGTTCTGGGCCGGTTTGTTCGAAAGCTGGTTAACGCTAACCCAGGATTAAATATTAACTGAAACATTAGTTTTTCTTGTTTAAAAATGTTTTTCACCTCTAACTTTTGGTGTAGTTTGAAATTACTACAGCTCAAAACTGAAGGGTAAACAATATAAACAGATTACCTAACCAAAAAGTTACGAAACTAAAATCAAAATTCTCGCTAACCCTGGGTTAGCTTAATCGGGCTTTGAACAACCCGGCCCTGGTGTGTACACACAACAAAGCTAATAATACAACGTAACAAGTGTTACATTACATTTCAAACACCAAGAAGATAGCCAAGCATACAATGGGTAGAGGTAAAGAATCCGATCCCACCGACACGTCGGCCAACAAGTCGGCCGACGTATTGGTCGACACACCACCGACACATCACCAACACACTACTGACATGTCAGTCGCCACACTATCGATGTGTCAGCCGACACACTAGCAACACGTCAGCCGACACACTACTGATGGTAGAGTGTTGACCGATGCGTGGCTAAAAAGACTTTCCTTTTCTAACTATTATTTTGTTATTTCTTTCAGTTGGAAGCAAGAACAACTTCATAACAAAGGATGAAAACATGATAGCTAAATAGTCGCCATTTTTAAAATGAAACACTAATACCTAGGTCTTCTCAATGTTTTGTCAAGGGTCGGTTACCAAAGGGAGTCAATTACAGTACCGCCTGAAACTATTTATCCTTTTACCTGCGGCCGATTCGCAGATTAGCACCGCGTTCTTGCCTCTGCAATGACACGGCGTGCTGAAATTTTACTGAGGTTTTACCTAGGTTTGCCACGACATAAAATACCGCGGTAAACAGAACGACACGGTAGAGTTGAATAGACTAACAGACCTTTTGTTTTGACTCATTAAACTTTACAATGCCATCTTCACACTCCGGTCACCAAAGGGAGTCAATTATACTGTAATAAGTCGGCCGACATATTGGATCTTTCAATCATCAAAAACAATTCAGAAGTTTAAGCTCTTTATTGATCATTGACTTTTTAATATGTGGTGTCTCCTAAAGGAGCCATTTTTAATTGCAATTTTACTGCAGCGGAAACTGTTCAGCAATGTCTTCCAGCAACTCCTCGAATGCTCGGTCTTTCCCAAAGTTTCGGAACCAGGTGAACTCATCTAAGTAGCTGAGTATGTATTCATACAGGGTACCGCACATCCATTTCAACTTCTTCTTGACCAAAGCCCACTGGCCTTTGATGGTATTGGTGTGTGCACCACTGTCAGGGTCAACAAAGTTCTTAGAGTGATTCACCGATAGATGGATGTATCCTAGCTAGTTGAGTGGTATGTAAAGAGTAAATCGATCTGAGTACATGACCGTTCCAGGTCGGATATGCATTGTGATAAGAGATGAACAAGTGTCTCTCTAGTTCGGTCTGGAACACAGAAGAGCAGCACTTTCTGCGATCCTCGCTCCACTACTCCAAACACCCACGGACCTTCCGAGACTCTCCCTCTCTTATACTTTCTCTTCGCACCAAATTTGAAATCGTCAATTTCCATGGTCTTTTCTAAGCCTCCAAGCTAAATTCCAGCATTCAGGACTTTGTTGGAACAGATTGATCTCAGCTCACTCAGCGCATGGATCACAGTAGGCTTTGAAAGGCTGGTACATGTGAGTCGCACAATTTTGCACAGAGCATCAAACGAAATCATCTGGTTTAAAATGCATAAAACAGATCAACAAACTCCTAGACGGCTCTCACTAATCGACCATCGCTTTCTACATTTCTTCGCTTCAAGCTGATCATCTCTAAATAAAATCAGTATGACATGAAGCGTAATAGCTCCTGTAAGTTTGTTGAGTTGCTACATCCCTTTTAAAATAAACCTGGCTGGCAATTTTTCGAACTACTTTCTCAGCCTTTCCCATAAAAACAAGTAAATATGCGAACTACAGAATTAACATGAGTGATTGGGTTGTTCCAGAAAAAATCGACACCCCCCCCCCCCAACGGATGGGATTGTGGAAATTCTCGCAGGAGGGGGGATCAAATACTCTGGAAATCCAGGCGGGAGGGGGCATTGAACTTGAAAAAGTCTTCTCCAGAGGTCATTTTGACCGATAATTCATGCGATTTGAACATTTAGGTCAGTGACAGTTCATCGCTCTCAGACCCTGAAAATAGTACAAATATTTTATTCAGATATTTCTAACCCGACAAAAATGATAATCTACAGTGTGTAAGTTCCTTCGCAGGTCCTTTTATAGCAGAAAACATGAACATCAAGATACTATAGAACGAGCAATGTTATGTTGCAACGAAGAGTTTGAAACACCTGACACATTTCTACTCGTACCCAGACCCAGCGTGCCACTGTTGTGTAATTTCACGTTTATAGCCCCGTTGAAATCTTGTCTGTTTGGTGTAAATTATGATAAATATAATAAAGAAAAGAAAAAACTCTGTAGATTAGGACTACAGGCTCTTGAAGGTAGGATATGTGAATTAAGTTGTCCAGTCTTTAAGTTGTAAATTAAGATTTGAAAGATAAGCGTGTATAAACTTTCATTCTTTGAAAGGTTTTCATTTAGAAGTTCTCAATCTTTAGGAAGAGACTGACCTTATGTCTCGAAAAGGAATGACTGTTGAACTTTTTTATCATATTCTATACTAATTGTATTTACTTTAGGACCATATTCAGCGCAAAGAAAGAAAAAGGGCAGTTGATTTTTAGTCCCGGGGTGGTGGGGGTTTACAATTGACTCCTGCATAACAGTGAGATTCTTCATGGCCTGAGAAGAAATAACTGTCTTAACTAGGAAAACAATGAGTTAAAAAATTCAGTACACAATATTTCGCTTGAGATTTTCGGTTAATTTTTAAGTATCAGTATAATGCATCCTTCTTTAAGTTTGAAGTCTTTGAAGATTTATCATAATTGTAACATACTGAGAAGCAAAATTAATGTTATCTATCTGTGAAAACATATTGTTTTCATCTGATATGATTGAAATGAAATTTGATCTGTTTCTTGACTGTTATCAATCTGAAGGTGCAAAGTAACCTTAAACGAGCAGAGTGACCACCGATATTTTTTCAAGTATTTGCTAGTCTAAAAAAGAACATATTTGAAGAAAAAAAGTTTGATAGTGGAACACGATTTTTTTTTTGAAAATAGTTCCCAACTGGGTAATTTTGGCCCAGGCAAGGACTTCAAGCTAACCACGGAACTGTCCGAAAAAGTGCAATATTCCTGCAACCAAGCAATCAAAACAGCTTAAATGAAGCAATACTGCTTATGTCAATAAATGAAGCTTTGCTTCCAAGATAAATATTTGCATCTTACAAGTCACCAAGACTTAATTTTGTATGAAGATGATTCAAATTTTTAACATGCAAGTAAAAATAACCCATTTTAGGAGTCCGCTGATGCATAAACAAGCATGAATGTTAATTACGCCAAGTTTCAAAAAAAGTTTGATAGTAAAACATTTTCAAGGGAATTACCTTAAGGTATCAGTGTACCCCAAATGACCATCATTCTTTGGTGCTGTGTTATGGTCAGACGTTTGACGCAAACCCCAGTAAAGTATGTATGATTATTTTCTGAAAGCTTAATAATTGTAGATTACGGAGGTACAGCTGTATATTTATTAACATAAAAACGTTTAAGGTTTTCCAAATATAGCGTGCTATTTCTCAAAGTACAGAGGTTCACTGATCAAGTTCGTTTCCGGTCGGATTTGAGCGGGAAAACGCGATTAATATCATGATGTCTTCTTGACACCTTTCTTTAAAAAAACAGTGTCTGGAAATTTTGATTACTTGTCTGGTTTGTTTCTGACACGCAGTTAAACACATTATCTTCACTAAAATAGTCGTAACTTTTGAAAGCAGCAAAAAATGAAAATTCCCCAACGACCTTTTTTGCCTGATCATTGAGCAACATTCTCTCCAAATTTCAGCGAAACATGTTGAAAACTCGCCGGAAATGAACTTAGAATGTGCGCTTCACTCACGGAAATTTTGGTTTCGAGATATGAAGGAAAATATACTTTGGGGCGTTCTTCCGGTGCAATGAGATAATTACACAAAATGTCTGCAAATTAATTACCCGTTGATGGATCAAGTGAAGACTTATGTTACTTTAACAATACAGAGCTCATATCAATTACAAAGCGGGCTCAAATGTTGCTCCTGGCAGAAATTATCCTTTACAAGATCTGAATTCCGCCACTCGCGGTTAGTAAGGAAATTTTCGCTCGAATTCTGCAAAAATTGTTTGACTGGCCAACTGTTGCAATAACTCTTGTCAGTTTGTATTTGTCATTATCTTCAATTTTCGACCCTGTAGAACTAACGCTCTCGTACTCCTATCGACTTTGTTCTTCCTCATCTAGAGCAATCAACTTCTCCTGCTCAACATGGGAACCTCAGTCGCTAGCAGCTAACCCATCAGCTTGATTCTTATCGAATGAATTCGAAAGCTTTTTCCTCTTTGAAGGTTTCTTCGAACTCGCTTGCAAAAGGACAAGGACTTTTTGCATTTTTTCTTCGACAACGTGGAATAGATATACCGTCATAAGCTCTTAAATATATAATCTACAAAAGCAAAACTCTCGAAGCAGAACCGCCACGACTAACAGAAACACAATGGTGTGGAAATCGCATGAAATCGCACACCGGTCGTCTGTTACGTGACCATTTAATGCAAATTTACTTCTCGTGACAACGTGTTGACAGCAAGCAATTAAAGATAATTAATGGCAAGAAACGTTTTTTGTTAATAACTTTGCTTAGAATCAATCTTTTTTCATAGAACTTTTTTTAAATGAAAGATTGCAATAAGATCTATCTGATACCTTAACTAAGGTTAAGACTTTTTTGTTTCACACGGCTTTTTGTTAATTTTACCTAATTTAATTGCTCATTATCTTATTTTTAATACAGTGTAATTAGTTTTTATGATGTTTTTTAGCTTTTATATGATGTATATAGGCATTTTGTTTATAGTTTTTAGGTATCTTAGATGTAACGCACATTTCATCATATTTGAATGTTAATTTGCACGCTATAAGCAATAATAATAATATTATTATTAACTGATTTAGCCAAGCCTAAAAGTGGAGCTCCTGGGCCAGGTTGTTCAAAGCCTGAATAAGCTAAGCCTGTTTAAGCAAGAATTTTGATTTGAGTTTTGTAACTTTGTGTAAGGTTTTCTGTTTGTTATTTGGCCTTCTCAGTTTGAGTTTTAATAATCTCAAGGTCCTCAAAACCCACAACACAGAAACAATGAAAAATATTTGTATACAAGAAAAATTATACTTTGGTTAACTTTTATAAAATCCTGGCTTAGTGTTAACCGGCTTCCGAGCAACCTGGCCCTGTTTACTACAGGTTAACCTGAAATGAGCCTGCGATCTAATTGAAAACCTCACTTGGTCAGCAGTCATCTTCAAAAATAAATGTGACTTTGATGAGCTCTTAACTTCAGCCCACAGTATATGGCCAAGTGATATTAGTCAGCGAATACCTTGTTTTGAAAGGTGTCATATAACATGGATGTCTGGTGTCAAAAAAGGACACTACACTGTATAAACCATGGGTGCATGTCTCTGTCAACCCATTACATGTGCTGTAGCTGGAATTGATTGCAACCATCTTGCACAACTCCATCACCATCATCATCTTAGTTGTACGTACACACCCATGAGCAATACTGCTAGCCATGATGACCATGAGAAAATCAATTAATGTGAAGCTCCACTAATATCCTTATATTCATAAGATCAGTGGCCAAACCACCATCATTAGTATTACACTCCTTACTGTAATTCATGTAATGTTAAATAATTTAAAAAGTTTAACAAATACATGTATTATCTACCAATGAGGTACTTGGTTAGCTACAGGAGATTAGCATTTTTATTACGAATTACCTTTTCAAAGAAGTTTGCAAACTCAGAAACAACCGCTTGTGTTTTCTTCTGTTTGGCTGTAACTGCCATTTCTTCAACTGTGTCCTGTAAAAACTTGGCCATCTGAATTTTCACTTTCAACTGCTTCTTTTTGTTTTCTTCCTAATAATTTAAAAAAGGTTAAATAAATACTGGTGTATTCTTGAAACAAACTTCCCAAACTCATTAATAATTCATCAAGTTAAAACCTAGAAAACCACAACCATGAAGGAGGTTTGGATACCCAGTCTTAATTAGAATAGATTCTGACGATTTTACTTCTTTGTTTACTCCTTGGGTTTTGTTTTGATTGAGAAGATATATCAAACACCTGAGCCTCAAATTTCATCAACAATACTCCGCTGCACATCATATTTTCAACTCTCTCCTTGGTGTTTGGATATCCTGATAAAAAACTGTCACTCATGTTTGATATAATTTATTACTTCAATACCTGTCCATTTTACAACTGATATAATTCTGATAGTAAACTAGAAATATTTATAGAGTAAACATACATGTAAGAGCACAGTACGCTTATTCCGGTCCTTTTGAACAAGTTACAGTACATGCACATGTAAAATCAGTTTAGGTTTAATTAATTTAATTTAGGTTTAATTATATCCACATCTACAAAACAGTACAAAAATACAGTCTGTCTCCGCCCACAAATAGCAAAGGCAGTGGGCGGAGCTACACGCAGTCCCTGGTTAAACCAGGAATAATTATACAACAATTGTACAACAATATTAGATTAAATACAACAAATTATTAAATTAAAGGAATTTAAAAAAAAAAACAAGATGACATGAAAATGAAAAGGAAAGTCAAACAAAAACTATGCATTTTATACAAAAAAAATCAGGTAAAATTTGCAATTTTATACAGAAGAATAGGCGTTTCAACATAATAATAATAATAATCTTTATTTATATAGCGTTATTTCTACTAAGAAACCAATAACACTTTACAATACAAATACGTGTAAAGTATATGGTAATAATACATAAAAAACAAAATAGTAATTGACAGTAATACCTAAAATATACAAAAGACTATAGTATGAATAACTAATCAAGATAGATATTTACAGGAAAAATAATTCAACAATAATAAAAGAGTTAAAATACTTCATAAATTAAAATAATGTTTGAAAAGAAATGTTTTGATCTGCTTCTTAAAAGTGCTTAAAGATTCAATTTCTCTTATGTTGTTTGGAAGGCTATTCCATAACATAGGACCATTCACAGAAAAAGCTCTTCCTCCATAAGTCGTAAGGTTGTGCCGCGGAACAACGAGGAGTCTTTTGGAGGAAGAGCGTAAAGACCTGGTCGGTTTGATAAGATAGAAATCTCCTTATTGTAGCTAAATGTTGAAGTTGATAAAAGGCAGTTTTACAGACAGAGTTAACATGTTTCTTCATCAGTAGCGTCTTGTCGAACCAGACTCCAATGTTTCTAACAGAATCAGAGGCTTTAATTAGTTCAGTACCGGCATACACAGAATCCAGAGACAGTCTGTGATATGCATGAAGTATCAGCAGCTCTGTCTTATCATTGTTCAATTTGAGCTTGTTGTCTGTCATCCATTCATTGATATCAGAGACACAACCTTCTATTTTTAACCTAACCTAATTATCCTATTAAGAATAGCAAATCATGTACATACTTTTTAACCCTTTCACCACCAGTCGTTTTTCTCTCTAAACTGCCTAGAACACCAGGTGTTATTGGCACTGTGTCCCGAATTTACGTACATTACTTTAATTGCAATTTTCAAAGAGAAGGAAGCATTTTTGTAAAAACCAACCCAACATTATTTTAATCCTTAAAAAATTGTCTTTCATTTGGTGCTATTTACAGGACTGACAAACGAAAACTGAATGAACAGGAACCTCTCGAAGTTTGAAAATCTGTATTTTTGGAAAAAGTAGCAACATGTGGTACTATGAAAAACATGTGCCCAACCAATGTTTGCTCAACAATGCACTAAAATAAAAAAGAAGACTTTTATAAGACACCTGAGATAAACAAAGTGATTTATCTCACAACAAATGGCATTTTTACCTTATAACTATCTTTGTACATGTAAGCCGAAATATCACATTTATTTACACAGAAATAATATCATTTTGCCATTGTGCAATATGTTTTGTCTGACAGCATGTAGAAAATGTTTTGTCTCTGTAAAGAATGATTATGAAATAAAACTGTTCTACTACTAAATATTTCTGATCAAGTGTCTCTCATTTACTGTTCCTAGCTGGCAAAGTCCTCTTTAGTGTGATAATCATAGAAACAATTTGATCCTCCTTCCCCAATGCACAAGTAAACACCACACTGGCAGCACATGAAAGTTGTCTTGTGTCTTGGTGA
The DNA here is from genome assembly GCA_022496165.2 of Catalaphyllia jardinei. Lineage (NCBI taxonomy): Eukaryota > Metazoa > Cnidaria > Anthozoa > Scleractinia > Caryophylliidae > Catalaphyllia > Catalaphyllia jardinei. The sequence goes on along the minus strand of CM042747.1, from coordinate 35,157,377 downwards.
GGGGTTTTCAGGACTTGTTTTCTTTGATGAGAAGTGCTTCCTTTCACAGACCACACAACGATGGTTCTTCCCCTCCCCTTTGAAGGGAAAATGGGTTCCGACATCAGTGAGACGTGCAGGCACTGGCGTGTCTGCACTTCTTTTTCTTTTGTTAGAAGCAGTTAATTTGTTTTGTTGTGGGAAGTTGCTAACCAGTTGCACACACAGGTCTTCCTTGAATGACAAGAGATCTCTTTTCCTTCTTCCTCCTGGAATGTGTTGGCGCTTGTGCCCTTCAAGAATGTAAGCGTTGTAAATGCTTAGCAAAACAATTTTGAGGAAAATACGAAGGTACCACCTCTTTTGTTTTTTGGATTTGTTAACTGCTGTCATTTGGTCAGAGAGATCTACTCCTCCCATATACTGATTGTAGCACTTTACAATTTCTGGCCTGTAAATTTTCTTGGTCACCCAGTGAGAAGAAGTCGACAGCTTTACCGGAATCAGGTAAGTCGATCGTCGGACCAGGTGTTAGCGTAAACGGTTCCATGTTTACATCGAAGCGCTGCCTCTCCCACCGCATGTTTTCGGGCAAATTAAACTCAAAACCCGAAAACTCATCGTCCTCTTCGTCGGTATCAAACAGTTCTCGAAGCTCATCTTCTTCTAGGCCTGAAAATTCAGATGAAGATGATAGTTCCGATCCGGAATGATCGTCATTCTCATCCGAAGACATTTAAAAATGGCGTGGATCGGTTCTTTTAACGGTTGAAATGTTCGAAGCGAAATATCTCGCAAACTTCGTATGACACCACATGCAAATCAAAACAGAAACGCTTTACCCAAACCCTCCAGGGGAAATTGTCAATTTATGAACCCCCCAATTGCTACAACGGCTTGGCTACAAAGCGATAATGTATGCTAATTCATTTGGCCGCTAAAGAGGCCACGAGTGTTTTGGTACCCAGATCTCTTTGGCCTCCAAAGGGGCCACCGGTGGTGAAAGGGTTAAAGGCACTTTTACAGGGCTCGAAAAATATTTGAATTCCACCTTGCCCATTGGGCAAGTAACCCTCAAATTTTGCTTGCCGGGGCACTTCCCCGCTTGCCCAAGTTGTCAAACTCATTAATAATTCATGAACGAGTGTTAATGCAATAAACCCATCTTGACTGTAGTCCTCTTAGTGCCGATCACTTTCTTTTTTCCACTTTCTTTTTTCCTAGTTTCTGTATTACACGCTGGACATCTTCGTTATTATACAGCCTTGGGTCAATTTGTTCAATTCGTTGAAGATCGTGTTCACATCTTGCCTAGCTACACGAAATCATTGTGAAGAGAAGTGTGAGCAATTTATAACATGCAGAATTTAAAGTGGTACTACGATCAAATTTTTACCCCTTGTTTTTTTGAGTGTATCACATAGAATTCAATGAAAGAATCAAAACGCCGTTTACTGTTTGCAAATATCTGCATTAGTTCCGGAGATATTTAAGATTGAAAAATGGGTAAAATATGCAAATGAAATAACTGATGACATCATACACTCAACCCAGTATTATATTGAGTATATAAATAGAGCTATCTTGGCCAATTTGCTGTGCAAATCATTCCAACTTGGCAGGCTAATAGTTCTACAGGAAAGACACCTTTGGCTATAAAAAATTCCATTGCCATGGCAATTCACTCTTTTCCAGTCCCCACCCACTTGATTTCAAAATGTTGGTGATTTTCAGCATGGAAATGTTAAACAAGGTCACAAAGTCGAGTTAACATATTTATAGGCTTGCTGGATCATGCATGTAAAGTGCTGTTAGCAAAATATCAAAATGGAACGCCATAGGTGGCCAGAAAAGCTTTTAATATGGGGGAGGTCTGGAACCCAGTATGTTGCCATGGTAACAGAATCGTTAAGCTTGTATTGTAGAGCACATTTAGAAGAACCTTACTGCAAAAAATGAAACATTTCTGATACAAATTGGCTGAGATATCTCTCTTCATCATATTTGAACAAAATCTGGTTAAGTGTATGACGTCATCACTTGGCTAATTTGCATATTTTAAAAACTTGGATATCTTTAGAACGAAAAGAGATATTTGAAAATAGTAAACGGCATTTTTCTTCTCATGTAGTCCACTTTTTTATGTTTCAAAACGGCTTAAATAGGAAAGGTGCGATTTTCGTCATAGTACCACTTTAACAACAAATTGTAATTTTCATGAAGCTTCATCTAAACACTTGATTACCCTTGAGCCTAGAGCTTACCTTTTCTTCTCAAAATCGTTACCAAAATTTAGTCTGTGAACGGCTTGCCAGGGTCCTTTGCCCGTCGGCCAAGGAAGGAGAGAAAGTTACTTGCCGAAGGAAAAATCTACTTGTCCTGGATGACCGGACAGGGGTTTTTTCGAGCCCTGTTTTAGGGAGTTGCCTAAATTTACCCTGGTAGGAATTCCAGAGTTTAGCTCCAAATCTGGCAAAAGACCTTTGATTTAGGCTTAGACTCAAAGATTTAATATAAAAGTTTCCTGAAGAGGAGCTCCTGGTCGTGTGCGCATGTATTTTATTGACTTTAATAAAGAGATGGAACAGACAAACGTGAGACGTCGTACATTAAAGAAGAAACAGTTTCAACATAGAGCATATTTATGGGGAGAATATTTGAGGTGATAAACAGAGACACGGTGTGTGCTCTGGGCTCTAGATTGCGAGCAGTCTCTTTCTTTTCCTAGCGTATTCCCTGTGTTTATTAAAGCTATTGAGTAGCAAGCAGCGAGTGGCGAAGCCGCAAGCCGCGAAAAGCGCGGGCAGGAAGAAAAAGGAAAAAGAAAGAGACTGCTGTGGTATTTTGATCTTTTCGATTTGCCGCCTTTGACAGCTGTTTGATTGATGGTTCTGCCCAGTTTACAATCTGAGACTAATTCGCGGCAAAGTTATTGTTGTAATTGTAAAATGGGGTTGACTAGCCTACACGACTTCTGCGGTTCGTGGCATTTGTACATTTCTGACATTTGCCGTTCTCTGTTGGGTCACTCGTCATTTTGCTCGCTTTACTTGTGTTTATGAAGGGCACTTCATGTTCATGTGGTGTTATGATAAGGAGGAATTTTAAGTAGAGTAGAGCAGTTAGATCGTGCTATGGCAAATTTTTTGAGGTCAAAGGTCTGCATGATTTCCGTTGTTATCTGCATGTTATCTGCATGTCGCTTCGTCGAGTGTCACACCTCTGCAATTAGCCATGTCTTAGTGCATTGTTTTGGCTCATTTCTATTGCAATATGTGTTTTTAGGTCTCCAAGTATTTGCTTTTGAGGGACAAAATATGACGTTAAATGCGTGCTGCTTACTTGCATTCTATAGTATATGTATAGGTGTATTCCTCCTTTGACCGTTCTTGTACCACAGCTCTTTACACGCAAGTCTGTTGCGTGTTGTATGCCAATGTTCGACAATTATTACTGGCGAATGTCCATCGATGATTTATTTACCAAAGACAAAGCTTAATTGGTAAATAAGACTTTTACCAAAACGAGTTGGTAGCATGGCAAAAACGTCCTTTCCGTTTCAAAGGATTATTATTGCTTCTTTTTGTTCAGGCTTGAGAATTATCCCGCTTAGCTTTTCCTTGAAAACCCACGATAGAACTTCCTCGTAATCCACCTTTTTCAACTGAAACGTTTTCCCGCGAGAGCTTCCACACTAAATACACACAAGCAAATTTGATGGATTTGTTAACGGATTGAGGGGTAGTTGTCCAATCGGTATTTTCCGTTTCTCAGGAACAGGAATTTGAGTAACAAAGAAACCTCTGTAGTCGGGTTTTTTCCTGCCTCTCCCCATTGCCTCCTCGTTTTTTCCCTAATTTGCATAATATTAACTGAGTTCTGCGCGCGGAGGATTTCAGGAACAAAAACCAACTACTCGTAGTCTATCTGGGCTCAGAAAAATAAATTAAACGAAGGACACATTTTTGCAGTACAAGGAGTTTTTGTAAATGGGTTTTAGCAGCTTGTTCCTTGCATTCAAGAGAAGTGAAAGTGTGGGTGCTATAATCAAACATTTGGATAGTTACCGAATAGCCCAGCTTATGCTGGTAAGGATGGAAAATGACATAATTTGACTTCTTAGCATTGAGGGTTAGTTTATTTGCATTTAGCCATTCAGAGACTTTAAGCAGTTCGTTATTGACAGTTTCCTCAAGAGATTTCAAATTTTTGTCTGCACACAGCAAATTTGTGTCATCAGCAAAAAGATAGAATTATGATAATTTATCGGAAGAGTTATGAATATCATTGATATAACAATGGGCCTAACACGGAGCCTCAGGGAACACCACACAAGATCTTACTTTTTGAAGATAAATAAGTTTTTAATTACTTGTTCAGATTTTTCTAGATGCTTCTACAGTACATGTAGAAGTTACTAGTGCAATAGAGGATTTTCTTCACATGTTCACTAATTTTTGAAAGAAGGCAAATAACTCATCAGCATCATCAACAACAAAGAATTTGACCAAGCAAGGAAATGTCTGCAGCTCAAAGAAAACAACTTAAAAAGACAAGGAAAAGAGAGTAAAAAAGGAACAAAGGCATGAGGAATTGAGTGATGAAGAAAGTTGGTAAACATTCGATATGAAAAATATTCAGGCTTTTGAATAGGCAGCAAAGTGTTTGCAAAACACAAGCTTAACTTGAATATTGTACATGTAAGCTTATTTTTCGGCTGAATGAAAAACCAAGTAAATTTTATTAGCACATTGGAGGTGAAATTCTCAGCAAGTATAAAATAAACAAATTACAGAACGGAACGTGATTTGTATGATATTTACACTTGTTTTTGTATCAGAAAACCCACTTGTTCACTATGTTAACTTATAGATATTTTCTTTTCTGCAGATGCGCATTAATTTTGTATAGCAGAATTCTACGACACAGAATTCAATTCCATTCAATTCTATATTTTACACTAGTTATAGACAACATTTACACACAGAGTAAAATTATAAAACACTGGTAAAATAAAATAAAATAAAGCAAGGAAAAATATATTGGCCAGAAAACAAAATACTTAATACAATAACTATAACCTAAGGCTTATAAAGGAAAACTCAGGGCAGACTGTTGCAGTGCAACTTCTCTCTAAGGAAATTAAATAATTACAACTAATCAAACTTGCATCAAGGAAGCTACATTTGGTCACTCACAAAGAAACTTTTAAGCTCAAAAATGTTGTGGAAACTACATTTCGTCAAGATGGAAAGTAAAATAATATTGCATAGAACTAATAATGAGGTCAATTTGAATCAGCTGGTTTAGAAATAAAAGACAAGTGTACATGTAGACTCTATCTAAGTTGTGTTCTTGCTAAATGTCCAAAAAATGTGTTTTTGGCCAAAAGCTCCAGGAGTCAATGGGCAAAAAAGTTTCTAAAATTTTTGAAAATCAAATGGATGTACATAATATATTCCCTACCTTCTTTGATTTATCTTCAAATGTACTTGGCAGCATGTTTGGGAAAAGTTTTATAGCCACAGGCAACATAAACTCCATAAATGGAATAAGTAAAAACACCAAAAATGGAACCAAACGGAATATATCTGAGGCTGTGCGAAGAAACTAAAAATAGAAATCAAATTTGTATTATCATAGAGTGAATCAACTTGCCAAGCACACGACATAACATGAAAAATTATATATTACATCTGTACTGTTTGCTTGAAAAGTGTATTCAGTCACAACCAGAGATTATTTTTTTTATTACTATTAACAATGGATTGATCAACTACTGCTTTCACCATTATTTTGTGTCAAGTAATTTTGATGATATCAATGCAAGGCTTGTACCCACTCATGTGCATGTATATGTATATTGGACATGGGTGAAGGTACAGGTAGGCTACAAATGATGTTGGTGCCTTTACAGCCTTACCTTGTTGACAACATACATGTAACTTGTGGGATGCCAGGCATAAATGTTTTGTTAATCATGGTGAATGTTGGTAAGTACCCAGTCAACCTCACAGACTACCCATGCTCAAAGCTCTGTCACGTGACACCACATCTTCAAATACCTTAATCAGACTTATTTGTATGCGTAAGCCCACACAAAATGAGACTGTGAGATCCATGAAATTCAACAAAGACACATTCAACAAAGACACTTTTACTACCCCTATAAAATAAAGTACCTGAAATGACCAACTTTGAATGCTCGTGACTTACCTGCCGTCTTTCACGCCTTGACAGTACTCTTCCATTCATAATTTGCCACAACATCCTAGCAGCAATTTTTATCTCCAAATAAAGCAGCTTAAATCCATTGTAATAATGCACAACTTCATGTTTAACTCTTTGCCATATAGTCTTCTTTCGTTTTGAAGACACGGTAACCATTGGTTCTATCTCTTCAGGACTGCATTCCATTTGAAATGCTTTTTCTTTCAGTTTTTCTTTCTTCTCCTTCATGGCTTCAACAGCTTCTTCTACCTTGGATTTTCTCTCTTCTTCTTCCCACAGTTTTGGATTTTTTCCTAATTTACTAGCTGATGGGTCACAACTGATACTGCTAGTAAAAATTGTCCTTCTAAGGTGTATGCATGGGTAAGTCTTCAAAGGTTTCAAGTCTAAGACATTATTATAAAACAATGTCCTGCTTGGTGCAGTTTTCATTATAGGGAAACACACAGGATTCCCACTAAGTTTTGAATATGATTGCACCCTGTGTGAAATACCACATCTTCCATACAAACAGTTATGCACAAGCTTCAATCTTTGTGTAACATGACTTGTGTTGAATTGTAGACCCGTCAACACTCCAAATCTAGATGACATGTGAGCTGTGTTAACAAAGCTTACAACATTTGAAGATTGACTGACATGGTAAAAATAACACCTTGAGTTTTGATCATATCCAGTGCAAGAGAGATAACGTGACAATTGACATCTATGCCTACAAAAAAGAGGTGTCTGTCAGAAAATAATAATAGACTTCACTAGGAAACTAATTGAAGGGCCGTATGCATATCACCCTTATTTCAAACTTTAGGTTATAATTATTTTGCCTTTTTTGTTTTGAATTATCACAACCACGACTGTCACTAACCGCCAGCTGCCAGAAAAAGTTGTCAGCTAAGGAAGAGGTGATTGCTGGCTGGATTTTGGAAGGTAGCTCACTTGGATTGGTAAATGAAAACGAATGATGTTACACTGTAGGTTACACACATACAATGATTCCATATCTGAACTACATGTATATCAAACTGTCTACATGTAAATGACAAGTTTGGAATAAACCTTGAGTATCGGTGCCACAGTGATGAGTAAATTGAATAAAGTCTTGTTTTGAACGCATGCTTTAATAGCATGTTCTCTTTCCATGCAATGCATCTGCCATCTTGTAAACACGAAACTCAGTGGCCCCAAATTGAAAGTGTTGCAAAAAATTACGGATGAAATTTTGTTCCAGGTCTCTTGCAAAAAA
>CM042747.1:35120586-35130184 GCA_022496165.2 Catalaphyllia jardinei | reverse complement strand
GGCTGTGAGCGCAATTTTTCTGGCTGTAAAGAACTTTCTTTCTCCAAAATGTTTTTAAATGTTGTCAGAAGATTTTTATTTATTTATTTTGTTTGTTTACACCTTCATTGCTGTCTTACCTGAACTGAAAGGATTGTAAACACTCCATTTAGTGCGCACGACGATGGCATCATTTGCATGGCATCATCGAAGACATCATCGCATCGTCCATTTTGCAGGCTCGATGTACTTCATGTATACGAATTACTAATGAATGCCACATTGCGCATCTCTGATGGTTTAAATATTATTGCTTTATAATGTTGGGAAAAAGAAAAAAGGGTGATTCTGAGGCCTTTGGTATCCTGGCCATTGGTCTATTGAAATTTTACTTGTAATGTTGAAATGTTGAAACTTTTTGCTTATTAACTTTATTATCATTCTGGGTTTCAGTTTTTTCAGTTTCAGTTTTTGAATAAACAATAAAAACATTCAACACTCCAGTTCATCATAACTTTATTTAATTACCTGTTACCTGATAAAAGTCTGTCCTGAATGCCCTTGATTTTGCCCCCAAAATCAAGGAAAATGCACATCCACGAGTATGCATTTTCAAATTTTCCCGGGAGGGCATGCCCACGGACCCTATTAGGTATAGCCTGCCAAAGGCATTCTAGAGTGGGACTTTGGCCCACATACCCACCTATCATTGCTAGATTCTCGCCTGTTAAAAACTTTAGCTACATCCCTTACAATAACAGAACGGTAGAGCAATACAGGGGTAAAGCTGTACCAAAGTAAATAAGCAAAACTATCTTTGTTGATAACAAAGCTACAGTGGAACATAAATGCTGGGCCTGAACTTAGAGTAACAAGTTAAGAACCCTATGGGTTATTGAAAAGGTAATGAAACGTTTTTATTGTATACACTTTTACCCCTATATCCACATAACAATGATTACATTAGCTATATGGATCTACTGCTCTACAGCATTACATATGACTGTTAGCGTTTCAAATCAGGCCAATATAAAGATAAGTAATAAATGTAAAGCGTAGGGCTGTAGGATGCTACGAAAAATTCTACCATCATTTCAGTGTCCAAATTTCGGCCAGGTATAAAGTTTTAAACCATTTTGTGCATTAAGCCACTTTTTAAACTGTTTAATAACAGCTTAAGAACAACTAAATGATATTTTTGGGTGCCTTCACTTTTATTTTTTTCAATATTTTGAGCGATCAGAAACTAGATGTGATGTAGCTTGGTTATCTGTTCATGAAACTAAAATTATTAACATCTGTTGTACATGCAGAATCCAAAAATTTGTGATGTGTACAGTCAGCATGCCAAAGAGGCAACTGTGGCTGTATATGCACCCAGTGGATATTACATTGCTTCAGGAGGTAAGCTGCTAAATTTGTATTATGACTAAGTAAGTTCAGAGGGACAGTAACTAAAAATCAATCAATCAGACTGCTCCAATGCCTTTCCAAAGGTACTAAATGCTCCTGTGCAGTCACTTACCCCTAAAGTTTCTGAAAAAATTGCTTTCACATGAAATATTCAGGACTTTTCTTTTCCTTACTACTCCCAGTTTGTGTGAATTATGATACCTGGCCTGGATAAATATTTAAAAAGTTCATTAATTTTTGTGCATTTTTGTTTATGGAATGAAGTCCAATTTTCACTGCCAGTTAATTGTTACCTCTCACACAAAAACTTGAATGACTATTGGCTATGGTCATTGTAAACAAGGTTCACCACTGTTTTGTAAGTTTCTTGTCACCTATTGTTATCTACCTTGGTCAAATGGACAAAAGGTCAACACAATAACATCTAACAGGGCATTGTTTGCTTATTGCTTTACTTTGAATAGATTTTTTTCTCACTTCTACAACCTATTGAGAGCACATCAGTAGAGCGTATTAATAAATGACATGGCTTTGTCATGCATTGACCATGTATGTGAGCACCTTATCATAGCTCTTTTTCAAAATCACATGACATTTTTTCTGCCGCAGACTCAAATTTTGTCCGCACATTTAGAAAGAGTTAAGAAGAAATATTCCTGGTAATTACCATGTATCTTTCCATGGAGTAAACCCTGTAAAGAAAGGAAACTACAGTACAGTACAGCCCAAAAGTAATACACACGCAAGAAGTGGCACAAGAAGTTCTTGTGCCGCAAGAAGACGCAAGCGGTGAAAAGAAGTTAAACTGGCTTTATCTGCAAGAAGTCCAAACACAAGAAATTCAAAATCCTATCCACAAAAAGCTGCAAGAAGTTACGAGTCCTGACACAAACTGCAAATACCCACAAGAAGTTTACAGTAGTTGGCTTAAACAGCAATAGACAGATTAAAAACCATGTTTGCGGCAAACACAAATGGCAAAATGTAATTCTGATTTCGCTCCATTTTCTCTTAAGAAAAAGAAAAAAAAATTAGTCAAGACAATGCAAACAATTTGACTTCATTGCAAAAATGGTTTAAAGGCAGGAGGCAAAAGTTCGATTTTTGCCATTTGATGTTGGCATAAACGGGGATCTAAATCGTTCTGTTTTGCCAGATCGTGTTCTGTGTTTGGGATTCAATTGGCAGGCATGTTTGTTGCACATCTTTGCAGAGAGCTGAGCATGTAGTTTATCAACTGCATAGTAGACGCTTACTGATAATGTTTATATTCAAGAAACTTCGATAAACAATTCTTCTGCCAGGTAAAGAATATTTTACCATTTGAAGAACGATTGTGTCAAATAGAGCTGTAGACATAATTTTTTTGACAAGGTCTTCAGAACAAACATCTTGCTGATGCGTTGTGAAACACAGATCTTTTCCTTTAAGTAAAAAACAAGTAAACATGAGCAGTGCACCTTTGAAGCTTTGATAAACAATAATAATAACTTTGATAAACAATAATAATAAACAACTTTGATAAACAATAATAATATTAATAATTATAATAGTAATAATGATAGTAATCATTATCATTATTAAATTGAAATAACTGAATAGTTTCTAGCTGCTGGAATTATTTGTAATTTGTATGTGAGGTTTTCAATAAAGTTTGTTTTATTGAAAAAAATATTTAATATTATTATTATTTTGGTTAAAGAAAGAGCATTTTACCATTTGAATGAACAATTTGTGTCAAATATAACTGGAGATATAATTTTTTTCGACAAGGTCTTCGGAACGCTTAGACAATAAACATCTTGCAAACGACTTGCCGACTCGTGGGAAACACAGAACTTTTCCTTGAAGTAAAAAATACCTAAATGTGAGCATTGCACCATAGAAACTTTGGTAAACAATTTTTTCGTCAAGCAAAGAGCATTAATTTTTACCTTTAAATGAATGATCTGGGTCAAATATAACCAAGAGATATCATTTTTTTGACAAGGCCTGAACACGACAATAAACAATTTTTGTAAACAACTTGCCGACACGTGCCGAAACACAGATCTTTTCTTGTAAAAAATAAAGTTCACATGTTAAATAGGGACTTTCAATTTTCTTCCCATTTTTGTCAGCTTACGATCAAGCAAGTGTCAAAGAAACGGTAGTTTGTCAGTGAATTTGCGAAGTGATTGGAAACTCGAAATATGATACCCCTTCATTGATCAGCATGACGTTTTAACAATATGCAAATTTTGCTTTGAAGCCTTTCTCGTTCCCATAATAATAATATGCTTAATGTAAAGAAACTTGAATTCAAATTGAGTTCATCATCAACTTATTTGAAGACGGCTGGCATCACAAGAACACAAAAGATTTCTGATTCAATGTTTTCACAAACGACTGTTTCGGCAAGGTACAAAATGCCGGCAGGTTAAACCGGTGTTGAACTTTTAAGTCATGCATGTAACACAAGTTAAGCAAGGAAAAATCTCATATATCAGCTATTCTAAGCCAGTAAAAAGTTATTCTAGACAATAGAGAGACTCTACAGCGTCTTTCACTTCACTAAATGCGTTTTCACTCACACATACCCTGTGTCGTTCCTTTCAAAGTCTCACTGCAAAGAACCACAAAGAAGTTCTTGTGGTTTGAACATCCTACCACAAAGAAGTTCTTGCGCTTTAATCATGCAGCCGCAAAGAAGTTCTTGCAGTTTTCAGGACTCAAACTCAAGTGACCCGCAATCAGCCACAAGAACTTCTTCTTTCTGACGCAAAAAGAAGTTCTTGCACGTGCATTATTCTTGTACTGTACTGTACCCGCAAGGAAGCGGCTTGGTTTCAATGATGTTTTGTTAGAAACTCATCTCATTGCTGGTGCTGAGTTAAAGTTTGAAGCTGTTGATGATGTAGTAAAAGACATCCTAGAGACTGTTGAGTCTGGAACACCATCAGTGGAAGCTAACAACATTTTTATCCACTGAATTTAACTGTACTGCATCCAAAGAAGCTCAAACAGATTCAAATGGGGGCAAATGAAAAGAGTAGAAAGAGATGGGGGAGCAAATTAAAATACTCTAAGAAAAAATCAGTGCCCTAAACATTGAGGTCCACAAGCGAGAGTTCTGTATCAAAAGGTTTCAAAATGACAATGAGAGCATCTCTTTTTATACTGGATTTCCTGATTATGAGACAGTAATGGCCTGCTTTGAGTTTGCTGCACAGAATATGAGCTATGGAAAATATGACAGTAAACTTTTAATTAATGCCTCACCTCTTCAGTCTCCTGGTGCAGCCAGGTCATTGTCTTTGTTAGGTGAATTTTTTCTTGTGCTTGCTCAATTACAACTTGGGTTTTTAGAAAGAGACCTTTCTGATACTGTACAAATTGGTATACAGTACCGCTCAAATGTAAGTTACCACTTCTCATCTGGTTTCTCACGAGACGCGTCTCATTTCTTTCGAGATGAGTCTCGTTTCTCTCGAGAATCACTGAAGCATTTAGTCTGGAATATATTATACATGTATTACTCGCAAAATGACAAAAAGGTTAAAAACAGTTACATGTAGTTTCCATACTATTTGGCAGTATATGATTTCAACAGACTCGTAACACGATTGCATGTTTACAGTTTGATCACGTACAGTGATTTAAATCAACAACAGATCGTTTCGTGATACAATTGTACGGTGAATTCAACTGGAAATACGGTCAAATAGGACTCTCTGCTCCCTGTGGTTTCAGAACTTCATACAATGAAGCTCTTAAGCAAACATTTAAATTGACTAACCGGGAAGATTGAATAGTGCGTGTTTTAGAAATTATCGACATTGACTCGCACAATTAAAATTGAACGCTTCCCAAGACAGAATTCAAGAGATTCCTTCGTTCATTCGGCTTGGTTCATTTGTTGAGCAAAAAAACAACATTTTTGTTGTTCTAATGGCTCCTTTTAAACATGAAAGGAAAAATGAGCAGAGAAAGTGATCAGTTTTCAGTTCCGGTGTGTAATCAGTGGTGAAGGTGGCAGCAGCTGACTGCAGTTTATGAATCTCGCATTCGTTTCAGGGCAAAACTTTGCAGCGAACAGTTTTTCATGTTTTATTATTACTAGTCTTCAGTTAAAAGTAAAGTACCTTTCGTTTGCAGCTCTCAACCAAACGCTAAGATAACGTTTCTGTTGTGCAAGAATCGCCAAATAATTCTCGACAAATGCATCTTTCCAAGTCACCAGCATCTGCGGCCGATAGAGTAGCAAAATTTGCTCCACGCTGATTGGATGCATCCTTTGGCATCATCCAATCAGCGTGGAGTAACAGTGTGACTGCGGATGAGCTTTCAGAATGTCACAAACAGTAAGTCAGCGTAAAACGATTTTTAAGGAGCATTAAAAAGCAGTTTCGTCAGTTTAACGAAGGAGCATTTCATTGAATATCAAAAATTAAACAGCCTGGTACAATATATTTTGTTGTCATAAGTTAATCGTGACGTGATGTGGTCGTGGTCAACGGCGGTGTATAGTCGATGAAAGGTTTTGCACGAGTGAACAGCTCATTGTTTGTCAACCTTGGTACGTTTTTTAAAACAGAAAAGTTTTTAAGCCTATTAGCCTTTGGCAAAATACTATATCTAGACAGCTTGTTTTCATAATAATTATTATGTTTTTTGGGGAATTCTGTTCGGAATAATCAGAAGAGTCAATATACTTTTGTCAAGTACATGTACAAACACGGTTGAAAGAATTCTACATGATCGTCAGTCTCACACAACACAGTAGATCAACAAAGCGTTTGCTTCGCAGCCGCTTCGGCTGTCAAGTTGTTTTGCTAGTATTCTTACTAGTTATCTGCACTGCTGCTGCAGTAAAACTTGTCCCTGAATCATTGAGATTTAAAAGTTCACCCGAACTTCCGTGATTTTGCATCGCAAGAACTTCTTGAAGTTTCGTAATTCAAAAATGAATCGCAACATTTTTAGTTTACTGACTCCCTGTGATCACTTGTTTGTAAAAAAAAAGCGGTTTTTGATAGGATTCCAAACAGTGATTTTCAGTTATCTCGTTATTGATGATCATGCCTTAATCTCACCACTGGTACTTGCAGTGCACTAGCGAGAAACGAGAAATGACTCGAATGAAACGAAATGCATCTCGAGAGAAACCCGACGCATCCTCAAGAAGGTGGTAACTTACGTTTGAGCGGTACTGTATGACAGAGTACTGTCTCGCACATTTGTAAAAGTTGGATGCGTCTATTACTTTTAGAACTAGAGCCTCTAATCAATAAGGAGCAGGTACACTCTACTTGATTTCATGCCAGCTATTTTCAAGGCAAAATACCCTGATGTTGTGGTCATTGATTGCACAAATCAAGTGCATATTATTAAGAGATGAAAATAATCAATGAGTAAAATACCATGCAAGCATGGTGTACTTGAGCTGTTCAATAAAATTTTTTTCTTTAATGGAGTCAGATTGCGTGTTAAGTGTAGATTGTTTTGTTTTTGATCAAGAGCATTTCATGAATTAAGCAATCCAGCTTCCAATGGAATTTCTTGAAGATTTTACATGTAAATTGGTCACAGACATCTCTGTTCCTCAGCTTGTGTACGTCATGCAGGTGTTTACCAATGACAGAATGCTTGTGTTTATTAATGTGCTAAAACTGGTGTCAACATGTATAGCCCACAGAATCTGCATTGCACATATCACAGTTGTACATGTATTCATAAACAAGGTATTGTTTGTTATTAAGAGTTGGTTTGGGTTCTGTCACTTTGATCTCCTAAGCAATTTTCTTGTAGTTAATTTGCTTCCCGGGACTGGAGAGCTGTCTTCGTACTAAATTGGCTGATCGCTGATCTATAAAGAGTAGAATAATCTGAATGAGCTTATTAATTTGAATATCGTGTGCTTGTTCTTTTCTTGCGACTCTAGGAATCAGGTGATTATAGAGTTAATGAGTAGCAAAACTTTTTATTTGACAGTTCATGTGCAACACACTTGGTATTTTATTCTTTGGTTATTTTTATCTGTTTTAATCATGCAATGAGACTCTTGCACATACATTCACTATAATATTGCTGCTTTTTATTTCTAATAATTATAATAAACAGAAAATTACATGGCCACTTGTAGATAAAAAATTTCTTTTCTGGTGTTGAAAAATATCCCTGATCTGAGTTGTTCATTGTGCTCACTGATAAAATATTTTCAGCACTTGAAGATAGTTTTCCCCACACAGCCATGTAGTCCATGTAATTATTATTCTCTATATCTTTACTGGAAAATGGCTGGATCTACAGGACATTCATCATTGATGACATTTATTTTCAGTACAATAATAATTAAATGACTGTGATTAGCGATCACTATTTTTTGTTAATTTGACCTATATGCATGTATACATTGATTTTGCTCCATAGCAACATCTTTTTCTGTTTCAGATGTTTCTGGAAAACTAAGAATTTGGGATACCACACAGAAAGAACATTTACTGAAATATGAATATCAGCCGCTGAGCGGTGCCATTAAAGATATTGCCTGGTCTCCTGATAGCAAGAGAATAGTTGTTTCTGGGGAGGGCAGAGAAAAGTAAGACGTCGTCATAGAATGATTATGATAGTAAATACCAGTTGTCATTATTGACATTATTAATTTTCTTAATAATAGTTGTAGAATGATTTCTGTTTTAGATAAGACAGGCAGCGATCATGATAGTGAAAAATATTATCCAAAACAGGATCCAAACATCGTGAACATCAACCAAACAAATGGATGACGTATGCACTTCAAAAATAAATTACAAAAAAACATTAAGATATAAAAGGAACAAGCCAAGCATGATACCCTTATCATGATAAAAACGGGGATAGAAATCACACCATCAACTCCCACAACACATCTGACAAATCAGCAAAAAAGCCCCAACTTCAAGTATGATTTTGACTGTTAAAACAGCGAGGCTCACCTACACCTGCCAGACTTTTCTTAAAGTTCCACTACCAAACGTGAGTTTCATACAAAAACAACCCACCATACTGATCTTTGTTACTCCACAAACAACCAAAAGAATAATATACATGTCAAGCGTGCATGGCAAGCAAAAGTTTTCCATTGACCAGTTTTGCTACAAAAAGAACGTTTTTGTTTGATTGGTCTCATGAGTGCAGAAATCGGTCGAGAAATGACAACCTACTCTCAACTCGCAACAAAAAATGTGTCCGCCATTGCACTGGCTGAGGCAACATATGATTGGTTGAATACTGCCACGTGAACCATGTCCAATACCACCTGAGTGCAGTCTGCGTTCCCCATCTTAACGACTGGAGTAGCATTCAATAATACTCAATTTTCTACCTAGTTGGCACCATTTCATGCTTTGTTTATCCCAGTGTCAATCTGACTCAGCTCTTTTAAGAGAATACTAGTCATCTGGGAGCACAGCCGATAGAAATGCACATTTTACAACCGCAACACTTCCTCGCATTTACCTAAATTGTTTCTTTACTTTGAGCCTTCAAGCCAAATTGTTTCTTTTCTTCAAACCTTTTCTTTTCCTTTGTCTGCCATTTTGAATTCTTGGGCAGGTTACCTCTGCAGACTCATTCCCAGACTCCCATTCCCTTTTCCCTATTACCAGTTTTAGTAACATGCATTTCATTTGGCATTCTTTATGTACTGTATGTGTACCTATGGTGTAGGTGACTTAATTTTCTCATTACCTGTACATAGGTTTGGTAGTGTATTTTTATGGGATAGTGGATCTTCAGTGGGTAATATTGATGGCCATACTAAAGCTATAAATGCAGTGGACTACAAGCCCACTAGACCATTCCGCATCTGCACTGCCAGTGAAGATCTTGAAGTTGGCTGCTTTGAGGGACCACCATTCAAGTTGCATCATTTTTCCAAGGTTGGTTCCAAAAAAACATCACATCACAATAAGCCTCTTCTTATGGATTCCATGATATACAGTCACCTCCATTTTATCACTATGAAACCCAAACCCATTAAAATCTTGTGAACATTTTAATGGGAAAATCACAAGGTTTTCATGCAATTTTAACAGGTTTTTCATGGTTTAATTCATGGGATTTTTTTCCCATGGAAATCCCATGAAAAAAGCATTAAAAAATCCTGTGAAATCCCCATGAAATTGCCCTTAAAAATTCCCGGTTAATGGCCCATGAAATTTTCATTTTTAAATCAAATACATCA
>CM042747.1:35085586-35110586 GCA_022496165.2 Catalaphyllia jardinei | reverse complement strand
ACTGTCCAATTGCTTGTTGTTTGCCCCACCTTTGAAAATCTGTTCACTAAGATTCTTGAATTTTTCAATATGTGGGTATTTTTGAGAACTCAAATGTGTCCCAAAATTGGATAACTTATCCCCGGTCGAGTTTTTAGGCCTCAACTACCTCGACCCTATAAAAACTTTGTGTAACTTTTGGGTCAAAGTCCATTTCTACAAATTCTCCACTGCATCATAACAACAACTTTCCATCACAGCTTCCTTGCAAAATCAAATAATAAAAACTACAGCAAGAATAATTACAATTTAACTCTTATAACTACAGCTACACAACTAGACTGTACCATCACAACTCAACTCTTCTTGACTCTACTTGACTCCATCAACACAACTACACTCTACCGTTACAACTCAACTCACCTCGACTCTACTCGACTCCATCAATACATCTTGAATCTACCGTTACAACTCTACCCAACGCTATCAACACAGCTTGAATCTACCGTTTTAACTCAACTCACCTCCACTCTACTCCACTCCACAGTTACTTGTCAACTCACCTCGACTCGACTCCACTCCACCATCACTTCTTAACACACCTCGACTCAACCCCACCAACAGAACAAGACCCTACCATTGTAACGCAACTGATAGACCTCGACTCGACTCTGCTCGACTCCATCAACAGAATAAGACTATACAATTTTAACGCAACTCACCTCGACTCGACTCCAAAGTCGCAGTTGAAATCACCTTGACTCGACTCGACTCTACTTCACCCCACAATCAGAACTATACTTTTCCATCACAACTCAACTCGACTCTACCAGCATAGCTACATGCTCTACCATAACAACTTAACCCACTTTAAATACATAGATATTGTGTGTTCTCTATGAAAGCAGGCCGTTTTCGCCCCAAGTTGTTTCGCCCCAACTTAGAGTAGTTTCCCCCCCAACTCAGAGTCGTTTAGTTTAAAATAATTTGCAATGTAGTTACAAATCACATGAGGATTAAAATGTCACCTTTTTGACATGAGTTTGTTGGTTACGTTTTAAATTGTTCATTTCACTCTCCCCAATCCAGTCTTTCCCGCCCACGCCATGTTGATATTGCATGGCCGGTTGATCGATGGCCAATCGTATTTGTAAAACTTAATAAATTTTCGACAGCTTTTACCTCTATAGTATCAAACGTCATTTAAACCTTTTTATTAATTATTTTCGCGGTTAAAGAGCAATTGAGTCTAATTGTATGTTTGATTATGCGCCTACACTGTACATCATAGGTGTTGTTGCACTCACGTAGCCCACGATTTTGGCCTAGTTAGCATACAAAACGCAAGAGATTTCCCTCCAACTTAGCTATATTTTTTCCCTTTTTTTTTGCTAAGAACAGTATAATGAAGAACATTTTTGAAGAAGACCAAATGTTTGACATTGTAAAAGTTTTTTTTTCTTTTTGAAAAATAGTTACCAACTGGGGTGTATTTTATTTATTCTGGGACTTCCATCTACAGTGTAACTACGGAATTGTCCTAAAAAAGGCAAAGGATTCCCAGCACAAGTGAAAGTAAACATTATTTAAATAAAAGATAATTATTATATTCCACACAAGTGAATATTAGTTTCGTGCGCGCTCACTGACTAGCTTGGAGGTGATTAGCCAAGTACTATTCACCTCTGAGCAGCTGAAGAAAAACAAAATAGCCTTTGTTGGTACATTGTCACAAATAAAGTTACTCTTTTGGCCCCTAGTTATTCAGCTTTTGTGATATATACTAAAACCATTATTCGTCTCTGTGGCTCTGAAAGTGTTGGATATTTAACTCGCAGCTTTGTGGCTCGGTAAATGTGCACCCCAATTCGTCTACACTTCGGTGAATAATTGTTACTTACTGGTTGTAACTGGGTATTTGACTTTGGATTATTTCCAGATTGATATACTTAAAGGGGTGCATTTTCCAGTACCGTAACAACTTAGATAAGCCATTATTGAAAAGCTGCTTGTGCTGGAAAATATCGACTTCACCTTAACAAGAAACGGAAAACTTTAGTACCGAAATAGTGGATCACGAGGGTACACATTTGGGTTCTCAGATCCCGCTTTCCCACCCAAATTTTCCTGTTAATCCCGCCATCCCGCCCTTTTATGCCGAGAAATCCCTATCCCACCCACTTTTCAAAGACGCTTCTAGGTGAATTGTTAATTTGTTTAATTAAAAAGTAACACTGAAACTTTTTAAGGGCTTGTTTACAAGGACAGAGGGTTACCCTAGCAAGCGATTTACAATGTATCCCTTAGCTGGAAGGGCAAAAGATAGCCCGGGTGTACAAGCAAATAAACCTACAACACTGGATAACTTGGAAACCGGTGAAACTGTGGTGATCAGAAAGTTAACTCAGGTAGGCAGGTTAACCCTACCTGGAGTGTTTACAAGGGAAAAAAGGCAACCCCCCTGCCAGTGTAACCCTGGCTGCCTTGTAAATGCGAAAATGAAAAAAAAGGAGAAAATGTGTGAGTCCTAGTGTAACTCGCTTGTTAGGGTAACCATCTCTCCTTGCAAAAAGGCATAAAAATAGATCTGGTAACAGGTAGGTAAGCGCAAATTTGTTTTGGTAATCAGCCATTCTTGTTCCCACGGACAGCGCTTTCTTAGTCAATACCAAGAATCGAGACCTCTCCTAGGAAGGTCCAATTATCTGAGCATTAGTAATCAATTCGTATTCTCAACCAATCAGATTTGTCACACATGATTTTGAGTATGCACATAGTGAAGAGAAGTTCGTGAATCCAGGAGAATGCGAAAGATTTTTCTGCTTGGCACATCCTCTTCGTAACATATTGACTAACACCGCCATCCAAAATAGCTATAAGCACAAAAGTTCCTTTCTCCCAGCTTGCGGTTTTTCCGCTGGTCAATGTATGAGATCAGGAAAAGAATTTAACCCCCGTATCTCGCTCTGTTCCCCTTGTGAATCTCAAATCCCAACCCCATAAAAACAGGAAATCCCTCTCCCGCTCATAATTGTAATTCCCGCATCCCGCCCCTGTTTTCAGCTCAAATCCCGAATATCACAGTGAAAAAAAGTCACATCCCGCTAAACCTATTGGGGACCCTCGCTCACCTGCTGCAAGCACAAACGCACTAGAAACGAATAGATATTACTAATTTGGGACCCTAAAATACCAGTGTAATTTCATAAAAAATAAGACACAAACATCAGTTTCATAATGACTTCATGTTGTTTTTTCTGTCTTTTAATATGTCAAGAGCTCCAAGAAAGCTCCATAATCTGATTGGTGTCAGATATGAAATCTCCTGGCATGAAAGCCACTGATCCAAATTGTACACATTTCTAGTAGCTAGGTACATCTATCACAAAAAATGCATTCTTTCAGAATCTTGAGATTCTGAAAGAACAGTGTCTGTAAATTACCAGGATATAGTGCATTATATTGAAACTGTTTTTATCCTTTGAAATTATGAATCTTTTCAAAATATTAATTTCAAGTCTCTAGGCACACTTTATTTAACAATATTCTGCAAGCCACAGGGAATTTCGCATAATATAGAGGAAAAGCTGGGCGATAGTTTGATTACATGGGGTATTTTTAATATTCCGTCCTTCGAACTTTTGAGCTCAAATACAGTGCAACCACAGTTTAGCGAATAATATATAACAAAATACTCCACTTTTCAAAGGCAATCTTTGTGCTGTTATGTCTTTTTAAAATTTGTTTCCTACAATTATTACTTACTGTTACTTTTCCTGCTGTACTTCGAACCTCTAGAGAAATGTATGATGAAGTTCTCTTCAAAACCCCTGTTCTTATTGCAATAATACTCTAAGAAATCTTACTCTAAGAAACTAGTATTCTATTACTTGCTCACTATGCAGTATCCAGACCTCTAGCTGCAAAAAAGTCGCATGTGACGTAAAACTACACTTTTCACAAAAGTCTGTGCCCTTTATTATTTTTTTACTTTTTTCTTTTACATGACTACTTATGAATATTTTTGAAAGTAACGTGGTTGGAGATTCAAGGAAGTCGGATTCTGACCCTCTCAGATGCTTGAAAAAAATATATATCTTTCGTGCTCCAGTGTTATTTAGTAAGACAGATGGAAACAATTTCTTTCTTTTAACCAACTTTTATTTCACGGGTCTTGCCCTTCATCAACGTCCATCCTGTAAAGAAAAGTTTGCTTCAGTTCTCTGCTGCGAATACATGTATGTGACCATTTACAAAACCCTTCTTCTTAATGTAGTAATACTGTAAGAAATTTTTCTCTGTAAGTAATCACTATTGTAGCACTCGCTCAAAATACAGTTCGATACAGTTGTATAATGTTGCAGTTTTTCACTTCCTAACAGGTCACTAATTCACATCAGCTGAGCGAGTACATCGGTGACTTTGCAAAATTTCCTTTACCGCAGTTATGGTATCCTGATCTCTACCTACAAACAAGTCGCATGTGACTTAAAACTAGACTTTGCAGAAAAGGCTTTGCTGTTTCCTTTATTGTTACATAAACATGTTAATTTACTTTTATAACTCGTATATTTGCGGAACAGTCTTTTTTGAGCTGAATTTATACCAGAAATAAAGTTATACCAGAATAAGCATTCGTTGGCTGTATCTGGCCCAGAAATTGAGATGTAGATAGGCTATGCACATAAACTGGGAAAAACCTAATTTAAACCAGCAAGTTCATCACGTCAATCTGACACTTACCCTTTAGGCTTAATATTCTTTCCAACACTTTGTTATTCACTCAAATATGTCACTTAATCATAATTAATTATGTATGCATGTTTCGCCTTGTTGTTATATAGTCCTAACGGTTTTTCAAATATTCTTTAACTGACGATGATGTTCGTAACATCGAAACATGTCTTCGAAATTTAAATTTAAAAGTGTCGTAACCTTCTTAAAAATAACGATTTGTATATGAGATGAAAAATTGTCTGACATGCAGTTGGGTCGAGCTGTTAATAGAGCTTAACAGGGTAACCTCGTGTAAGGTCGAGTTGGGTCTAGCTTAATAGAGCTAGGTCGACTGTCCTCGAAGTTAGTCGAGTCCAGTCGAGCTGTATTGGTATAGGAAATGAAAATTGATCTAGAGTTGTGTCGAGTTGCAAAAAGCTAAAATAGTATGGTCAACTGCCATCGAAAAGAGTCGAGTCTAGTCGAGCTGTAATGGTATACATGTAGGAGGTGAAAAACTGTCTTAAGAGTTGGGTTGAGCTGCGTTGAGCTTAATTGGGTAAGCTCGTGCGCCGTCTAGGTGAGTTGGGTCAAGCTGGGTCGAGCATAATAGTAGACTGCCTTCGAAATGAGTCGAGTGTGGTCGAGCTGTAATGGTATAGGAAATGCAAAATAAAATAAAATATTGTCTTAGAGTTGTCTTAGAGTCGAGTTGGGTAGAGCTTAACTATAGGAAGCTGTTGTGCAGTGGAGGTGAGTTCGGTGAGTTATGTTGAGTTTCGTCGAAAGTATGAGTAGAGCGAGCTAGTGTCCAGTTGAGATAAGTACAGCTGTAGAGTGGAGTTGAGTTGTTTTGGCATATTAGAGTTTGACTTGAGTAGAGCCAAATAGAGTATAAGGTTTGTGAAGTAGAGGTGAGTGGAGTATAGAGGAGTGTAGTATAGAGTTTGTTAAAGTTAAGTTGAGTTCTCTAAAGGTGTACGGAAGCAGTAAGTTTGGCCTCATTTCATGTTCGCAAAGAGTGGTTTCCCACGGGATGAGAGTTGATTCGTACAGAGTATAAAGTAGTTTCGCCCATGGATTAAAGGTATCGGTGTGGGTATTTGTGTTTATGTATATTTCACAGTTAAGGTGTGTATATGTGTATGTATATTTCTTTAGTAAAAAGACATATGCAGAAAGAAATTGCAGCTTGAACGCAAATACAAGGTTATAGAATTTTAAAACTAAACTAAAGGCATGTAATACTTGTTGACAAGCAACGTGCTAGTATTAATTTATAAGGATTTGAGCTTAAAGGATTCGCTTTGCACTATTAGGATACCTTCAAGTACTTACATACCCACTTTAACGTAGAGTACTACAAAAACCTAAAAAAAAGAGAATTTTCTACTGTATATGTGAAAAAGAGACGAGGTAGTCGAGGGCAAGAAAAACTCCACCCATATTTTCTATCCAATTTTGTGCCAGGTATATGAGAACTAGCACAGACTTTGCTCATCGGCTAGTTTTCAAGCCATAGAATTTGTGGTCTGGCCCATTCAGAAAACCTGGACATTTTTGAATGTCGGCCAAGTGAAGACAAAGATTTCTTTACAAAATGCAGCATTCTGTAACTGTTGTTCACGAAGAAAGAGAACACAAGTTAATCTCATCTCCAGTCTCCACGCTTTCGGCTAGGAGCTACTAGCACTATAACCGTTGTTATGGCGGCTATAGTGCCTTGAACGAAAGCTCAGTCATTTTCTTATTTTAATGAAGCCCTTACAAAAAGTGATAACCAGATTTAAATGGAGTGCCATATGATTGTACTTGTAAAATTTTATTATGTATCATGCAATTTTTCCCTGAGCTACTTTAAGGTTATTTTACTAGGTTTCTAAGGAAGAAAAACACTTTTCTGTTGCTCCAAAGACAATTTGAACAGATAAAAAAACAATAATCAAACATACATAAATTGGGATTAAAAAGTTGTGAGGTGCTTTTAAATGTTTCACCCTCATTGACAGGCCAGGCTGGTATCCTTCATTTTGTGTGTTTATGTTTCTTGTAAAATTTCTCACAGTCTTAAGTGTGCTTCCAGGATTTGGAAGTGAGCTATGATTGATCTCAGGTAAATAGTCATTTGTTGCAGCATCTCAACATTTGTGTTGGAGAAAGGATTTCACATTACAAACCCATGTAAAGAGCCTCTGAATAGGAGGCTAAATTACTGTACATGGTTTTGATTGTCCTGATGATCAGTTTAGTGGTGGGAGTGTTAATGCCAAACCAAAGCAAAATACAAAGTACTTTCTTTCGTACTAATTTACAGTCAAGTTCTTCCAGTGCATTAATTGCCTGGATGCATGAGGATCATAAATTTCAACCATGTGGAATACATTGTCCTTGTAGGTTTACATGTAATCAAGTTACAATAAGTTACACCAAGCAGGAATTGATTTGGACTGGCTTGATGTTTATTATGTACTACTTTTATATAATACTATGAATGTGTAGTATTCTCAGTAGTTAGAAACATTAACAGGATGGTACCCTCAACTTGTAATACCTATTTTACTTTTGTCGAGGTCATTACACAAACCCCTATATCTACATAATTTATCATGAGTGCTACATGTATATAACTGTCGAGTTTCTGTCTACATTACCAAATAAAGCTGTCAGTAATGTTTTTGTAGATTTTCCTTTTCAATGGCAAAACAGGAGAGGAAACCTGCGTTGTGGGTGGAGGAAAAGCTCACAAGGGAGGCATTTATGGAGTAAGTACTGCATGGGACACATACATTTACTATTAGGGTTAAGTCATACATGTATCGATTGCTAATTCTGTACAATGAGACATCCATTCAAAACAGAACAGCCCGATTGAGGCCAGTGTCCAGCCATGTTGACTGAACCAGCTTGCTTAGCAAATCTTAATGGGTTATTACATAATGTATGGACACAGGGTGCCACTTTCTTGCAGGAAAAAGCATGCAATCTCAAGGGTGCAAGATGGCCACTACCATATGAAAATTTCAACCCCCCTTCAGAACTTCCAAAATGGTTTACCCCCATGCCCTCCTTTCCCCTCTGGATTTCCATTTTTTTACTTTAACCATCAAGAATCCTAGTTCAAGTCTCCCTATAATTTCCAACAAAAAAATAGTTTTCAACTAAACTAGTGATTGGCAGAAGGAAGAAAAATTTCTGATCAATTATTTTAAATTAGAACATGCATGCCGGGCAAATCCTGCCTAATTTACAGTATTGTGCAAAAGTAATGTAAACGATAGTCGACGAATATCGCAAATATCGCGATTTAGTAAATTCTCAGCTCCGACTATTGCATTTCTAGCTTTTTGATTGGCTAAAAAACTCCAACTATGAGCCAATAGTTGGAGTTTTACGTCATATGGAAAATAGTGCACCAAGTTTAAAATTTTTCGCTTTGTAAAATTGTGGAAATAAAAATCGGCAGCAAAACCCTGTTTGAGAATTTACTAAAACAATTATTCCATTCGCCCTTGTTGAATATGAAGTGATTATAACCAAGCACTACGCGCTCATTGGTTATTTTATCACTTCATATCCAATGCAGGCTTAATGAAATTTTACCTTAAACGATATATCGAACAATATATCGTTAGAGCTATTGTTTTATTTCTCATCAAGATATCGTTTCCTGTCAGCGATATAACGTTTCTGCTTTGCGTGTGACGAGTTAAATGTTGTCAATGTTAGCTAATTAAGTCTTAATACTGTACCTGCCTTGGTTCCATAAAAAGATCCACCCTGTAATGCGTGAAACCCTATTAGAAATTTCCTAGCGAAGGAGGCAACTGTATTACTGTAGAAGTGTAGGTGGGCAGGATAGTCAAAAGCCAGTTCGCTCCATAATCGAAGACACTTTGCTTCACACAGAAGTTAGTTCGCTTCATGACTTTGCCCAGAAATTGAATCGCCCGGCTTCCAAATCGAACACCAGATAAACTGGAAGGTTTATACTTCTTCTCAAGGCATTCAATTTGAAGATCTATTTAAAATCCAAGTGCCAACCACCAAATAATTTTCAAGAAGTGCAGCTTTCGAAGCGACGAACATCTGCGGTCGGGATTTTGTGTGACAAGGAGCAACAGTCATGCTGTTTGCTTCACCCTGATTGGATGCATTCGTTAGCATCATCCAATCAGCGTGGAGTGACAGCATGATTTCAGAATGTCACAAAAAAAGTCGTTCAAATGGTAAGTTAATGTAAAATGATTTTCAAAGAGCATTTAAACATCTAACAAGCAGTTTTGTCAATTTGATGGAGGAGTGTTTCAGTGAACATCAGTTGAAAACAGCATGGTACAAAATCTCTTGTTGTGATAAAGCATTAAATCATGACGTGCTGCTGTCGCGGCCAACAGCTGTGAATGCTCTACAATACTTCCTAACCCACGTAAACCCCTTCCATGTAAACTTCGCACAGCACTTCACTTTCCAATGGAAACTACTAATTATGACCGAGCATGGAGAGGTTTTCGAAAGCAAAGTTTTCGTCTTTGTTCAACCACTTATTACTCGACTGTATACACAGACACGGATTCATCATACACAATATCACAATATTGTTGCAGCTAAGTTCACTACGACATATTACAACGAACTTCACTGCAATGATATACCGTGGTGACATATCATTTTGCTTTGCGAGATATCGTTGCAACAAAGTCTCGCTGGAACGATATCTCGGTGAGATATCACAAAGATTGTACCGATATCTCGCTGATTTATCATTTTGACATTCCCTAATCCGTGCGATGTTTCGCAGATATACCCGCGATACGCCGCGAGAACAAAGCGCGATATTCATCGACTATCGTTTGCGTTACTTTTGCACAGCACTGTACCTTCAATATTATGATTGACACCATTAAAGTGCTTTCTTTATGAATGTATACACGTATATAGTTGGTGAGTAGCAAGTTGACAAATATGGCAGATCGGCTTTTATTTCAAACAAGTTCCTGACAAGAAATTCAACTTTAAGGCCTCTGGAACCCAATGTTCAATGAAAACATGTGAATAGATGCATGATCAGTCAGTGCTTGTCTTTGTATCTTGCTTTCTGTGGTAGTCAGCATTGTCATGAGTTTATTTGTGCTTTCACACTCTGTCCCCTCTGGAAACCTCCCCCTACACCTGTATGTCCTCAGAATTCCAATCATAGGTACCCCCAAACCTTTGGTTTTTCAGCTCAAAGAACCCTCCTTGCCCTTAGAATTCCAAAACGCCGCCCGTGGTATAGGTTGAGCATGCCACTAACAGTTGGTTTCTTCTTTCAGTTATCATGGAGTCCAGACAGCAAGTCTCTCCTCAGTGCATCAGCAGACAAGACTGCAAAAATATGGGATATAGCTGCCAATACTTGCTCCATGTAAGCACTACATGTATTTAAGAAAAAGGTTTATATTATACTATAACCATACTATAAAAGCGTGTGTGATATTTGCTACAAAACGCTCTAGAAGTTAGTCATGGTGTGTTGTAGATTTACATTCAGTGGAGCAGATTTGGGCCTCATTAGATGGAAAATATTACAGCAAATTAAATTTAGAAGATTTTAACGGAAATATTTTAGACCAGACATCGCTAATGGAGGATCAGTAACGTTCAATGAGTATTGGGTAGTAATCAATGAGTAATCAGTGACCAACTGATGACCAAGGGGCATTAAGTGCCAGCCTGATGGGCCACTGGACTTGAATGTCAACCTTATGTTTACATCTGGGGAAGCAGAAAAAGTTGTAGTAAGTAAATATTTCCATAACAGCTTACCAAGTGCTAGGTAACATGTCAGCCGTAAAGTTCCTGAGTCCCAGATAATCTCAGATGTAAAGGCATAGCCACTTGCTGAAAAGAATCTTGGCTATCCTCCGCTAAAATTTGAAGATTATCCTTCTTTTTAGGGAGTTTACCTTGGGAAATGAACTCGAGCATCAGCAGCTTGGATGCCTTTGGCAGGGTGAATACCTCCTTACTGTCTCCCTCTCTGGAAATGTGAACTATTTGGATGCCAAGAACCCTTCTTCCCCTATAAGGACTATTAAGGTAGCTAACACATTATAAATAGACCAAAGAAAATATGCACACTAATTGGTCTTAAATTGTCCTTCCATAACTTGATGGAAACATGTACAGAACTAGCACAAGCTGTTGATGTAACACTGGCAAGAGCAAAGAGAATTGGGTGATTCCAGAAAATATCTATAACATATCACAGGTGGCAGCTTGGAATTCTAAGGGAGAAGGGGGTTTCTTGGACTGGAATTTCGAGGGCATGGGGGGAAATGCATTTTGGGTTTCCAAAAGTTATATTTGGTGGTAAATAGAAGGGAAAGGTATGGTGAAACTTTGTTAAAAGTTTAGAACAAACTTGAAATGCTTGTTTCTGCTTGTTCGCTTGACCTAAAAATTGTGAGCACGCCAGAAATTACTTGTAGGGGAAAAAGCACAAGTTTCCACCCGTTCATTGGATGTTTTAGGCCATGCATGCCCAATACACTCGATCCGTAACGGGTTGCCAAAAGGTGTGTGTTTTCCCCAGAGCATGCCATTGCAGGAATCCTGCTATGCAATCAGAGATGGCCCCTAGAAAAACTAAAAAAAGGGCCAATTTGGCCCTTTACTTTTACAAGACTGACATTGACAGTATTTTAAAAGCCATCTGGCAGGGCTCAAAATTGAGGCAAATAAGGTAGATAAATGCAACTAAAATTTCATCCTTAGCGACCAAAAAATTAATTTCCAAATGGCTGACGGTGTTTGAAATCACCCTTATAAAAACAGCCCTAATAAAATACATGCGCTGATTGGTTAAAAAGTTGTGTTTCTATAACTCAATATCAGTAGAAACACAGAACTTGCACAAGCTGTTGACGTAATGATGGCACAAGCATTAATAGAGAAGTTACATTTTGATAATCAAAGTAAACAAGTTACCCTTTTTTGTCATGTTGTTTTCTAAATGAAATAGAAAACATTTCTCCATGTTTCTATCAAGTTTTAGTATAAATCTACTAGCATACTATCACGAATACCGTTCTCTGATTGGCTACGGTACTCACTATCTATTTCGTGATAGATTATGATTAGCATAGCAGTATGCCCTTACTGAAAGAACAACGGCTGCTTTTTGGGAGAACTCGAAAAAGCTGTGGAAACACTCGCCTATGGCTAGTGTTCCCACAGCATTTCTCATTCTCCCAAACTTCCACTTGTGTTTCTATAACTCGGTAGAAACACAGCATATGTTTTCTACAGGGGCGGGGCCAAAGAATCCTGAAATTTTCGAATCTGGTTCATCCAACGAAAAGTGACATCACATCTGGTTTGAAATGCGCAGCTCATTTCACAAAGCGAAAAAATGGCATTTCGATTTGCCAAGATTTTCTTCTACTGTATTTGCAAACCATCGCGTTCGTTTCCTTTCAAACCGAGGGTAGAATTATGTTGCAGGCATATTTCTTCTACTTTTTAAGCAAACCTTTCAGCAAAAGAGAACAGTTTGTTATTGTTTTGAAGGTAAATAACGGATAGCTTTCTGTCATCGAATGGCAGATTTTACACATTTGCAAAACTGGTGTTGTTCCGACTTTTGGTTCTTGTTGTTCTTGATTCAGTGATAACACTAAGTGAAATACAGTAGCCTATAATGTTAACAATAACATGGATGAAGTATTGCTGGCCATAGTTTTCACTGTGCATAATGGGGACATACATGTATTTAACAGAAGCCATTTAGTTCTGAAAGTCGTTGTCAGTGAACAGTCAGTTGAAGCTCAGTAACCACATGCGGGTGGTGAAAACGACAAGACAAATCGTATACTGAAGGTTAGTATCCTAATTCCATATTTCTTGTTGAGCACTGTTTCTTTGTAAGAAATAATCAATGTTGCAAGTTAAAATTGATTGTAAATACATTTTTGGGGGATATCAGATTTTCTTTGAGGTGATAGTTTGATGCTGTATTATCACCTGAATCCAATGATAATTTTAAATAGAATTGTAATTAAATTTTCTTCAAACCATGATTTACCTTTGTTTCTCTATCAAACTTCATACATGGGTGTAATCAGACAATCTGAAATTCTCATACAGCTTGTAGTCATATTAGTTAACTATTTTCTTGAGATTTAAAGTAATGTTCTATACCAAATTAACTCAACAAGAGATTTTGTGAGAACACAGGACTTTTTACAGTTTTTTTGTTCTTCCAAAGATTTGTTTTTCAACACCTCATCTTCTACATGTATTAATCTGGTGGGGTACAAACGTAGCTCTGTAGCAACAGGAGCTTTGTTCATTATTTGGTCAATGTTTAAATGACAACCACTTTCCATCTCGTCCAGAAAGAATGAAATTAAAATGGGTGGAGAGATCTCTGTTTAATAAATAAAAGATGTGTCAATGTGTGCATGTGCCATATAATTGTGACATTTGTTTATCAGACTCATTATAGAACCTAGGCAAAAATGGCTACCTTAAATTATTCTTTGTTAGTATTCAAAATAGCCTCACTAACCTCGTTCGGGATAACAAATTCTTTGCAATTTTTGTCTCAAAAACGAGGTTTAAGTGAGACTATTTTAAGTAAGAATGAAAGAATAATATAAAGGCAACCATTTTTACATACTTTTTAGGGTCTGTGTGATGTAAATTGTAACAAACACTGGCTGACAATTCACCATTGTTTATATGTACAGTATGTAGGACCATTGTCAATTTCAAGCACCAAAGAAGATGAGTGTTATTAATTAAATGAAAACAGGGGAGGAGAAAAAACAACAAAAAATGCATGTAGATATTGTCTAAACTCAGTCATGTTACTAGTGTTAGTGTCTAATGAGTACCTGCAAAGAGATAGTGATACAATTATTGCCTGTAGAACTATAAGCCTACCAGGTTTCAATGATCTCTGCTGCATGGTCTTAACTTGATGTAATATCGGGTTGAGTGTATGACATCATCAGTCACATCATTTGCATATTTTATACATTTTTCAAACTTGAATACATGTATCTTTTGAACTGATGCAGATATTTGCAAAAGGTGAACAGCATTTTTAATCTTTTGTGGAATTCATTGTGATACATTGTTATACATCTAAAAATTCTGACTCAAGGGGTAAAAATTTAATCTTACAGCTATATATGATAGCATGTAAAGGGGGTTCCTGAGTAAAAGAACCTGCCATAGATTTCCAATTAAACTTGGTATGGTGTCATTACAGTACAAGGAGATATTAAAAACGTAACAAAAAGAGGGGGTCACTGTGCTTGTTTTCATGCCACAATGCTGACAAATATGGTTATTTAGGTGACTTTTGGTTATCTCAGTGCAGAACAAATAAGCTCGATTATTTTTCAATGCAGCATGTTATATCACACAGAGTTGGACTTTCTTTGATTGCTTATTCATCTACATGCCAGAAAAAAATGTCTTCAAATACCATGCATTATTAATTGATATTTTTATCCTTTAAAGGAAACATATATGTAATTTGGACTTGCTCTATTGGGCCTGTCACGTCTCTATCTGTAGCATTTATTTCATTTGCCAAAAAAGTAGCCATAGATTTCTGCCCAATTTTTTCTCAGTTATTGCAGATATTGTTCTCATTAAATTTATAAAACAAAAAGTGGGGGTCACCTTGCTTGTTTAAGAGAAAAGGAGCTTTTATCTCGCTATCGAGCGCGCTCATGTGCGCGCGCTGATGACGCAAAAATCGTACGTGGTAGGAATGCGCAATGCAAAACTCTGGAATCACCTTAAAGCACTGAGTTGAATTTATACTGCTGGCAAAATTTTACTGTAAGTTGTCGAAGAGAATATTTTAGAGGGGAATTTAGTGTGTGTATTGAATTGACAGAGGTTGTTTTTTGCTTACCTTTGTCACTATCTTCTATATTTTGGGGTCAGAGTGGTTGTTGGCAAAAGGAAAACTCAATATCCTCACTGAACTGTGTTTAGATGCTGTTAGGTTTTAATGTCTGACAATGAAGGTCAATTTAAGCAGTTAACTGTCTTTACAACATATGGATGTTAATACTATAGTTATATTTTAATATCCTGATACCAGAATTATAGTAATTTACAGCTCAATTTCTACCTCTGCTTTAATTTGATTAAACCAGTTTATTTTTAGACCAATTTAGTTTTATCAAAGGGGAAAGAGGAATCTGAGATCAATAATAAATTAGACTAACACATATAATGAAATTTGCAATAATTGCTTTCATGGCCAAGTAGAGATGAAGTGGACCAAAAAGTCAGAGATCTGAAGTCTGAATCTAGGTCTGTCTGTGCTGAAAAAAATATAAAAAAAAGTATTGTAGTATGGGAGTATTATGGTAAATTATGTTGGGGGAATGATGTGGTGTTCTTACAATTCTTTTTAAAGTGAAAACACACTAGCTTGAAAAAATTACAACAGAGGTAAAAATTATAGATCATATCTTGTTGATTGTTGTGGGTATATTGTACAGTCCCAGAAAATATCCATACTCCCTCCCACAGCAGGGATTGGAATTTCCTGGGGGTGGGGGGTTCTGTAAGGCCAAAAAATTGAAAGAAGTGTATGAAGCTTAATTGGAATTTCCAGAGGGGTGGCGGGGAAAAATCCCTTTCGTGAGGGAGGTATGGATATTTTCTGGAATTATTCATCAAGGAAATACTCACAAGAGAAATACTAACATGAGAAGCACTTAATTTCTCTCCTTAATCCGTTTTCTTCTGAATTTCTCTTGTTAAACTACAAGTATTTTTTCTATCAAGATAACATTTTTATACTGGACTTTTCCTCTGAAACCCTTATTAAAAAAAAAAAGTTTTTCTAACCAAAATTATTCTCTTTACAATAACTGCAGAAATTATCGTGCCCTCATTATGGCTAATTTTCATTGTCAATAAGCAGACAGATACATGAATTATAATAATTGATTTTAAGCAGGGCATCTACAGGCGAGAGCTACAATTTGTTATTGTAAAAAAAAAATATTGACATTAGTTCTTCATGTGTGCAGTTATTGACATTGACTTTTGTCATCACTTGGTGATCTGCAGCTACTTTGACAACATTCTGACAAAATTAATGATCAATAACAGGACAGATGCATGAAAAACTGATGTCAATTTGTTAAACCGATAAAGATCTGGTTGTTGGTCTTTCGTGACTGATGGAGGGTGATTCATGGAACTGATAACATAATTTTTAAATATTTTTGTATGTCTTTCTTAGGTGGTTACATGCTGGCAAATACACCCCACACCGGAATGCAATGCTATGATTTGGATGATGCAACCTGCTTTTCCCATCTTTAGCATACATTTTAGGAGTATCAGTAGACCTGTCCAAATGTGATTTCTCTACTGATAATGGAAATTGCAATAAAGATATGAAGCCACTCTTGTGTGATAATCATTTCTTCCTTGGCAGTAAAGTGCAACATAACCAAACGTTGCATTCTGTAAGAGATTTGCATACTTAGTCAAATATCAAATGGAAAGTTTTTAAACAACACCAGTTTGTAGTTTTGTATTTATTACTCCTCACTTCCTCCCTTCAAAGTACATTAATTTGGTATATTGTTGTACTGATAAGAATATAATTTGGAAAGTTTATGGGAATTAAGTGTTTCTATCGTAAAAATATGCAGCTCAGACACAGATGCAGTAACCATATTCTCCTTTCTGTGGTGTTCCCGTCTGTGTGAAAGGGTGAAAACAAATTCTCAGTGGCGGTTCCAGACCTTGAGCTAAGACAGCCCAGGTTTAATTTACTTGCCCTGCTGGCCTGTCTCCCTTCTGTCATTTCCTTTTTTGCCCAAAATAGGAGGGCGGGCCCCTAGGCCCCTCCCCTAGATCCACCACTGATTCTATTGACCTACATGAGTTAAAAAATTTAGGAGCTCCTCTGGAAAAATAGTTTGTTGAAAGTGTTTATGGGTTCATTTTTTCCTTGAACATATACTATTTTCCTAATGAGCAGTTCTTTAAAAACATATTTTAAGGGAAATTTTATTTATGGATTATTAATTTTTTTCTTTTTTGGGGGGACCTTTTGAATTTTGAATTTCCCTAAACAACAGATTTCCCTGCCCTTCCATACATCTCAACACATCAGAAATCCCTTACCCCTTAATAGTTATACCTGAAGCCAGAAAAAAGGTACCTGTTAGGCTTTTGAAAGGAGGAGTCCCCATCAGGAAGTCCTCCCACATACACAAGTCGGGAACTCTTTCCTGTGATGAACCTGGCTTTTTAAGACAGTTCTGAGGCACCAGTTTCAATTTTTGAGTACAAACTTGTTGCTCTCTGTCAACTTCAAGTATGGAACATTTTCTTTGCTGATCTCAGACACTACTAGCTGGCAATCAGTTTCACAGCACTTAACAATGTCACTAAGTCTGGTTGTTCAGTTCCACTGCACCATGTTTCATACAACCTTGTTCCCACTGGGCCTTTGGGGAAAATGCCTTGGGAACAAAGTTGTGTTTCATAGTCACTCATCATTGTCAGAAATGGTGATAATAATTAACAACAATATTAGTAATAATAACTAATAATATGAAGGCCTTCATGCAAAGAGGGCGTACATCGGTTTTTTGGCTAATTTTAATTTTTTGCATGATCGAGCTAATTTTTGGCAAACTAAGTTGTTTTGACATGAAAAACATTCTGTAATTGATTTTGCTGATTTGCGCTTCATTTTCGAGAAATAACATATGCAAAAAACATCAGTTTTCCAAGCGGCATCTTTTGGAGATCTTTTGTTGAATGAAAAACAAAAGAAACCTTTAGTTTCGCTAAATAATGAAGTCACCGAAGCGTCACCAGTTTGCTGCTTGTTGTTCAAACCGAGACAAGTTTTATTATCCATATAATTACACCGATCTCTCACTTCTGCTTCTTTAGCACAAGCGATAAGGCGCTGAACGGGCCACAGTCAGATGCCAGTTCGGTACAAGGTCTGTCAAAACTTTATTTTCGGTTTATTTATCCTTTTTCTTTCAAAACCCAAACATCTATTTAAAAAAACCGTACTATCGAGTTTGCGTCAAGTCAAAATCCACCTTCAAAGAATTCGAGTCGATCGGTACAGGTTTTATCTATACAATTACCAGGGGGTTTCAGTTCACTTCCTTGGCACAAGCGATAAGGCACTGAGCGGGCCACGTTCATGTTTGTTTTGTCCTGAGGTCGGTTCAATACGAGGTCTGTCGAATCTGGGTTTTTTTTCAGTTTATTTATTCTTATTATTTTTTCTTCCAAAAACCAAAACATCTACTCAAAATAAACCGTGCTGTCGAGTTTGCGTCGAGTCGAAATCCACCTTTGAAGAATTTGAGCCGATCGATACAGGCTTTATTATCTAGAAACTTACACCGAGTTATCAGTGTTACTTCGTTGGCACAAGTGATATGGCGCTGAACGGGTCACATTCATATTTGTCATGATGTGATGCCGGTTCGATTCGAGGTCTATCGAAATTTTTTTCCGTTTATTTATCCTTTTTCTTCCAAAAACCAAAACATGTATTCAAAATAAACCATGCTGTCAAGTTTGTGTCAAGTCAAAATCCACCTTTGAAGAATTCGAGCCAATTCAAGTTTTATTGTCCCCCAGTGTCACTGGTACCAGTTTCGATACGAGGTCAATCGATCTTTTTTTTTTTCGATCTATTTATCCTTTTTCTTTCAAAAACCAAAGCACCTAAAAACCGTGCTGTCGAAGCTACTAACGGTAACCATTTAGGTTCGCGTCAGGTCGAAATCCACCTTCGAAGGATTCGAGACGGTACAAGTCTGGTCAAGTCTTATTATTCACATGATTATGCCATGTCTGCAGTTCTGCTCCATCAGTACAAACGATTAAGGCATTGAACTAAGTGCCACAGTTGTTTTGTCGTGATACCGCTTTCAATACGATGTCGGTCGATTTTTTTTCCCGTCTATTATCATTTTTCTTTCAGACACGAAAACATCTATTTCAAAAAAACCGTCTTGTCAAAGCTGCCAACAGTATTTTATTTGGATGATCCATACACAAAAAATGTGCTAGGTGTCGTAGAGTGTTCTCCCCTGCCCCTGGTTTTCTATTTCGTAAATAATTCATTGCAAACTCCTGATCACTGATTACATCATGTATGCCTAAGAATTGCTCCCTTCTAATGCACAGATCCTTCACAGACACACTTCAAAAAGCACTTGGTACTATTAAATTTTATCACCGATCCTAATGAACTGCTTTAAATTCCTTGGTATCCTGATGCATATTTTCCTTTTGTAGCTTTCAATTTATCGAGACCCTAAAAAATTGACCCCTAAAAAACAGGTCTTCAGGCTGAAACACTGGTTAGATCATAGTTAATAGAGGGAATGGTTATGAAGCTCGTCAAAGTTCTTTGTTGTATGTTATTGTTCTGGTTTTTGGTCTTGACCTTGCACAAAACACAATAGTTGTTTACTTCAAACTGAGGCACTAACCAATAGAAACGTGTTGGTTACGTAATTCATGCATAGTGTATGAGCGCAAAACAAAAGATTGTGCAGGGTCGTGGACCCTCCAACATAAATCTTGGCTTCTTTGTTTGTTCCTTTGATGCTTACCGGGCTTCCTAACCAGTCACCTCTATCAACTTTGGTTAGACGTTGTCTATTTCTTAAATATGTTATATAATGCTCACATTTAGAGGGATTCTGTGCTAATCAATAGTAAGCTGATAATCTCATCCTCGGTCTCTTTAGGGATGTTCTTATCCTGGTAGCCTATCCACAAAGATAGTTAATATTTGCATATCACAAGATTACCTAAAGCAGCTTGTGTTAGATTATGTAAATTAAAGTCAAATTAAAAGAAAGCAAATTTATGTGCTGTTCATGTAGTGTTTCAGTTCAGTTTTATACATGTTCTCTTTTCACTTTTTAAAGTAGATCACATGAAAATTTTCCAGTCACTAGATTTTTTTAAAAGATTTCACTGCAATCAGATAAGTTACTTTTGTCAGAAATGCAAAAAAACTGGGGTCACTGACTTAATGTCAAAGATAAAGTGTATGGAAAACTACCCCGATTTTGAAAAATTGGCACATATAATTCAGCATGGTCTACAGGGGTTTGTAGTAAAAAATATCGAAGGTGAGTCAATGGAGGCAAACGATCTTGGTCACATTTTGTAGAAGTGGGTCTGTTGTGTAAATAATTCCAAATGTTACCCCCTTCAAGAGGCCTTTGAAACTGCTGGACATGTTTAAAACTTTTCTTTTTTCTCTAGGGCCATAATAAGAACATTTTGTCCTTTGCATCTTCTGAAGATGGCTCAACTCTGTACTCTGGAAGCTTTGATAGTCGTATTTGTATCCTTGTACTCGAACTGTGAAAAAGTACTAACTGGGTGTGTGGGAATGCCTAGGTGCAAGTATTTCTAAGAAGAGAATTACTCCAATCACTTATTAATATTTGTTTTCTTTGTTTGAGTGGCGTGCCTGTAGACTAGCTAAGCTTAGTGCTTGTACGGACAGCTAAGTGCATGACCACTATAAGTAAGATTAATATCTGTTTAGTTGCTAGTGTAATTAATAAATTAAATGCAAGCAATTAAAAGAAATGGTCATCAGTACAACTAAGATTTGTGTAAAAAGACTGACAAAATTCAAAAGCAAAGATTAGTGAAAGTTTAGAGGGTTTAGATAAGTAGTCCCTGTGTTATTGCTGTGGTTAAGACTTAATAGTGTGAAGGTCAGTGGAAAGTGCAAACTGGGGATGCCGAGATATTCAAAGGTGAAGGCCACAAGAATCAAGTATCTGACATGGTGTTATGTGGAGACCGTCTGGTGACTTGCAGTATGGACGACACTGTACGATTTACATCAGTGAAGACTCTGGAATATGGGTACAATAATCAAACCTAAAATACCGTAGCCCTGGCCCACCTAACCTGTGAATACCTCTGTTCTAGTTAGATGTATTGAATCCAAACTATTAACATCTAATGTTGTGGGAAAAAAAGCATAAACAATAAAAACAGATGATTCAGCTTGCAACCTTAGTAGAAAATGAGGAAGACAGTGCTTTGTCTTGGATGTCTTGCACAAGAACTAATTGCAAGCTTGTTGCTGAGATTTCACGGAATGGAGTGTGTCCATTCTTATTCACACATGCGTGCAAACATGCACATTCTAGCCTAGCTAAATGTTTGTATTGTTATTTTTTCTTTTGTGTTTTTAGTTCTCAGGGTGTAGGTATGGGAAGCCAGCCAATGGGTATTGATGGAAAAAATGATCTTACCGTAGTGGCTTGTATAAAAGACGTAAGTGTCTGCAGTTAATATCACTTTCTCAATCCACCGTAAGGAAAAAGATGGCGACTGGTACATTTACCTATAATGCTTTGCGCACGAAAACTCTCAAAGAGCGTATAAAAACACAAAGAAAACTTTTAAGTCATTCAAATTCGACAAGAGCAATGCTGTTAGTATAGGAACGACTGCTGTTAAACCGTATCTTTCTATATTCCCAGTGAGCTTAGTTTGGATCGCAAGGTATTGTGGTAAAATGTACAGCCAACTCTCCTGGCTCATAGTAATTGAAGTGTATCATTTACTGCCACCTTATTTGATAAAGGGGATATAGAAGCCCAACAAACATCAAAAGATGAAACAAAGACGGCAAGATTTATGTTGGAAGGTCCACAACCGTGTGGCACAGTCTTTTGTTTTGAGTTCATACATTATACATAAATTACGAAACCAAACCGTTATTGGTTAGTTCCTGAGTCAGTTTGCTTTTGTGTTTTGTCACAGTCAAGGCCAAAAAAGAGAACAAAAACGTACGAAAAAGAACTTTGTCGGGTTTCATAACCATTCCGTTCTATGCCATTTCAAGCATGCTTTTGATAGAAAAAACATGATGTTTTTGACGATGTACTAGTTGAAGTCTTTTGATTAAAATCAAGACCACACGATGATGACCACATGATGGTCTCCTCACAGACCCACTCACACTTTTGTTAAACAGATTACTGTACTACGAGATGGCGATACCGTGTTTTCACTTCCTGTGGAGTTTGAACCTCAGTGCTCTGCTGTTCATCCTGGGCAAACGGATGTTGCAGTCGGAGGAAAGACGGTACAGTCAACGTAGCAAGAAGCTCTAGAGTTCTTGAATTGCTTGTCTGTAAACTGCATGTTGATTGTTCCTGACCCTGTTCACTATGATTGTGAATTGTTAGTGTATGGGTATGGTATGGGGGAAGGGGTGTAAAAGCCTCTGGCACAGCGGACCCATTAACGTGTGACCTGTAGTTTACTGAACCTTATCTGTTCCACACTAATTGGGATACTTTTAAACTTAAAAAGATAAACCATTATCGTTTCAAACAACAGACCCCACAGGTGGCCAAAACATTTCATGTACTCAGTTTAGCTACATGTATAACATACATGACTGTATATGACGGGATATGACGTGTTTTCATCGCCGGCCGACATAGAAGAAATTACTTTGAGGTGATGCTTTCTTACTACAGTTGTAGTTAATGAACATTTCATACACCTTATTCCAAAATGGCTGCCATTTTAGTATTCTTTTGTTTTTTTGCAAACTAGCCCTTGTTGCCTCGTTCTTAAACTCGAAATTCAAAATATTATTTTCCCCTAAACGAGGCATCAAGGGCTAGTTTGCAAGTAAACAAAAGAGTACTAAAATTGCGGCCATTTTGGAATAAGGTGTATTGCTATTTACAGCTCATAATTTTAGGACCTTTTTACGAAGCAAAGAACTTTCTGAAGCGTCTAAATCGATTTTGCACAGTTTTGTAAATAAACAATCCTTTTTTGTTTCTCGTAGAGGGAAATTCACATTTACACCGTGGACAATGACACGCTTGTGGAGAAAACAAGTGCGTCTCTTCCGGTGCATGTGACTGTAGTGAGTGATTTAGCATACTCTCCTGATGGTGCTTATTTGGCTTCAGCGGATGATAACCGACGAGTCACTGTTTTTACCTCAACTGATTATAAGGTAGGACACATATTATCAGCTTACATGAGGCTGTGTGTGGATTGCTATGTAACTGTGTTTATGCATTGTAGAAACGTAGAGCAATTTTCAATGGAGTGCCGAAAGTACTCAGGCAATTACTTTGGTTTTGATTTTTACTACGGTTTGAGATTGGCTGAATAGTCTAACGGGTTATCAATTACTTTCAATAGTGTGTGTTCATTGTCACGCAGTAAAAAATAAAATCAAAAACCAAACTGTGGGTAAAGTCAAGAAATTGTGATATTATAGACGATAAATGAAGAAGACAGTTCTCCAAGTTTAAGGTGTGTGCGTTGTCCCAAAGTTGAGATATTCGTCAAAAGGTTTCACGCAAAATCATAATCTCTTCCATAGTTAATGGAGCCACCTTGTTGGAGGACCTCCTTAGTCCTCCAATATGGCGGCCAAAAAATAGTGTAAACATCTGGAACTTAATTTGGCTATCTAGTCGAGTGACTATTTGAACCGAACCAAAAAACATTTACACAAGTACTTTTCCTAATATTTAACTCCTAAAATGGCTAGAAATCACGAGACAAGTGTATATATTTCGACAAACGCGATCTTAGCTTTATGTCACGCACCACCATAACTTCGAAATTCAAAATGTGCTGGTTTCCAAAAATCCAAAATGAGCTGGAAAGTTGTAAGCAGACATAAATTTAGTACATCTTACGCCTGATGAGGATAAAACCATTAGTGGCTCTTTAGTTTGGATTTGAGAATTTGATGACGTCACGTGCACACAGTCTATTGGCGTTGGCTTTATGGCACTCGATTGAAAAGTGCTCTATTTTGAACGGCATGTAGTTGAACTGATACCGCCGTCTTATTCGGTGTCGCCCACTAAATTCCAAGACAACTGGTTCAGAAGTTTTTTTTCAAGAGTTATGTATCTCAGTGAGATCAAAATAATCACAGTCTCCTCAAGTTTATCGCTTTCATCCTAAGTAACTGTTAAACAGAGGTGGTCGAAGTTTGCTCATTGTATTGCACTATTTCCAAAAATTATAACTGACAGAAATTACATTACAGTAATTCGCCAAAATAAAATGTGCTCAGTGGCAAAGTAACATAGGCTTTCGTGTCACCTACAAACAATCGAAAACAAATTGTTGTGATTTTGGACAATATTCCAGAAACTTCAACAATATTGGCTCTCTGCGCGCCTATTTGTCACGTAATCGACGCGCGATCACGTGGCTGTCTAATTACAGGCCTCCAAGTTGAACATTGTAATTGGATACCCACGTGATTTTCACCTCAATTACGTACACTTTGATGGCTTTTTTCGCAATGTTTCGCACAGTTGTCAACATTTATGAAAAGCGCTTCAGATGTTTTCACTCAAAAGAACTTCCCAAAAGACATTAACTCCAAAATTTGTTATAGATACCATTAATTAGTAACTGGACCTTGTTTCGTACAATTCAGGGAGTAATCGTGCGCGTAATTTCAAATCGGCCTCGCGCGATTACTCCCTAAATTGTACTCCACTCGGTCCAATTACAATTACTAATAATAATTATAATTATAATTTTTTTAGTAATAATATTAATTTTTAATAATAATAATAATAATAATAATTTTAAAACATTTCTGCAAACTTTTACAGTTATTAATGTAAAATCTTCTAACAGCAGTGATAGACATGTTGAACTTGTACATTTTGATTATGACTTGACGTTTCGTATGTACTCTACATACATTTTCAAAAGTAACCGTTGAAATTTA
Organism: Catalaphyllia jardinei; assembly: GCA_022496165.2. Classification (NCBI taxonomy): domain Eukaryota; kingdom Metazoa; phylum Cnidaria; class Anthozoa; order Scleractinia; family Caryophylliidae; genus Catalaphyllia; species Catalaphyllia jardinei. Next base: position 35,086,090 of record CM042747.1, on the reverse strand, counting down.
AAAACAGTTATTTTTATATAATAAAGGTGAGGGGACTGGAACCTAGATTAAGCAAATACTTAACATTAAACTATAAAACTAGAACTAAAGTACAGTGCTATAGAACAGAATTCTTAGAAATTGTCTCTTGCATGAAAATTTCAATCCTCTGGATTCAACATTGATGTCGCAAAAGTGAGATAAAAAGTAAGAAATAAAAATATCGTCCTCATTGTTTTTACCGAATATTCGCATGTCCTTTCTCGATGTGAAAGTCAATGTCCGACCATTCTAGATGGATCCTCCTCTTAGCTCGCGAACCTCGCAAGCATAGTAAAGCTGATCTCAGCAATGCAAAGGACACCCTAGTCCTGATCCATGACATTGTAGTCGCATAGCAATAATAATAATAACAATAATAATAATAATAATAGGGAATGATACTCCCATACACCGATAATGTTCTTCGGGTAAACGTTCTTAATAAATAATCTGCAGATCTAATTCTTTTTTGATTGCTTTAAA
>CM042747.1:35075091-35085486 GCA_022496165.2 Catalaphyllia jardinei | reverse complement strand
AATAATAATAATAATAATAATAATAATAATAATAATAATAATAATAATAAAGGAGAAAGGGGGGAATGATACTCCCATACACCGATAATGTTCATACGGATAAACGTCCTTAATAAATAATCTGCAGATCTAATTCTTTTTTGATTGCTTTAAAAAGTCTAAAATAACTCATCTTATTATATATCTCAGTTAGTATGCGCGCCTTGATTGGTGACTTTAGCTGGCCACAATCTCCTGTTCGGCCCGCTAACATTTAAAGTTGGTTTTGTTGCCAAACTGTTTCGTGATTTATCGCCGAGTGTTCTTATTTTTATAGCAAGAAAAAGTTTAAAACTTTCTTGTACTCTAAATTGTTAATTAAACTGAGTTGTGAAACAATTTCAAATTAACTCGTTTTGCTTTCAAGGTACGTCAGAAATTTGAAGCCGTTCAACAGGAATAGAAATTGTCCTCGAACCCGTCAGACACACAGTAGAAATATAATAAAAATCTTACTAACCATGTCCTCACGGTCCGTACTATAAGTTACGAACCAAGAGTTTTCCCCTTCGATTTACAGTAACTTACAGTAAGGACTGAGATCTCGGTTAGTAAGAGGTATTTATAGATTTTCTCTCGAACAATTTAAATTCTCTGTCATTTTTGTCCATGTGAATAGCGCAAAAAACCTTTTAAGCGTTTGGCACGGATTACCTTTATCATCAACAATTTTCAGCCGCTAAAATTTTCGGATTGAATTTCTAGCAAGTGTTTGTTGCCGTCTGCTGTATCAATCACTCATTTCCACCATTTTGTTGTTTTTGTTCTTGTAGCCCAAGGTGGAGTTTACCGGACCTACTGCCCGTGTAAGTTGTTTGGCCTGGACACCAGACTCACAACATCTTGCCTCTGGAGGACTGGACACTAACTTGTTCATTTACAGCGTGGAAGACCCAAGTAAAAAGATCCAAATAAAAGGTGACGGAAATGGTTTACCAACTGAGTAGCGCTGATAAGTGCAGCTAACCAGAGCTTGAATTATCGGTTAAAATGCTGCGAGATACAGTTTTATACAATATTGAGCGAGTTGTTCCCTGGGCATCATAGAAGTCCCCATGTGATTAAGAGATTTATGTATATATAAGGTGTAGATAGATTTGTATACAGACTAAATCTCAGTTGAATTGCGAGGTGAGCAAGGTAATCACTGGCACAACTTTCTTCTGGAAGTGAACCTTCGGTATTCGAAGTTTGTGAAGTAATACTATCAAACACGAGAGGTAGTGTTTTATCGGGATATCCAAACACCGAGAAGAGAGTTGAAAATACGATGGGCAGCGGAGTGTTTTGGACGAAATTCGAGGTGTTTGGATAGCCGATAAAATACTGGTTCATTAGATTTGATTTGGTCACAGCAGGGCTCAAAGTTAAAGACCAGCTGGTCGCATATGCGACTAGATTTTTGGCTATGCGCCTAAGAATTCATGTGTGATCGCACCACCGCGCCTTTAAAGCCGAAGCACAGTGCGACTTCTCTAGTGCTTACTCACCTGAACATACTAACGTACTCCGATTGATAAATATAAATGTAATACAACCAGACACCAAATTATAAAGATGAACCATTTTCCTTTCATCGGTATGTGTTCTATTCGTCAACTTTTAAACCTACTGTAATTTCAAAACACGTGCTCCGCTGACTCATGCAAATGAAGGAATAAAGCACGTGCTTCATAGTGTGGTCATAGCGCTAGGCGCCCCTAGCGGCAAGCCTGGAGTCTGGGGATGAGATTAAATTACAGAATGCTGCGTTTTGTAAACTGAGAAAGCTTTGTTTTCACTTGTCTGACATACAAAAATGTCCAGCGTTTTTGGAATGGGACGGTTCATGAATTCTATAGCTTGAAACCTAGCCAATGAGCAAAGTTCGTGCTAATTCTCACGAATACCCACATGTTGAAAAAAAATCAAGAATCTTCGTGAACCGAATTTCAAACTGAGATGATCAGAGGCAAACAACAAGCAATTGGATAGTGAGGATACTCAACGAAGCGACTTGAGTAGTTAATATCTAAGCTTAACTCGTGAAGTATCCTGATTCTTTTAATTGTTTTCGTTGTGTTCAATACCACTAGAATAGACCCATATTGCAACACGAAGCCTGAGTCGCTCTTTTTGAAGCGTTAAGTATTCTTTTGGAGTTGGTGCTTCAAGTATTTGAAGCTGTGCGCCTAATATTTTTAACTCTGCGCCTAAAATTTCGGCAGTGCGTCTAAAAATTTACACCTGTTCGCACAAGTGCTCCTAAAGCCAAAAATAAACTTTGAGCCCTGCACAGTAGGGAAATTTTGCGTAAGTCGTGTACTTGGTAGCGTAGTTGATTGTGTCGATATCAATCCCAGTCGTTGCTGGTTAGTTGCTTACTGTTGTTGTTTGTTGTTGTTTTAGGTGCTCATCCCCAGGGTGTTATTTCTCGAGTCACGTGGCTGGATAACAACACTTTGGTTAGCGCCGGCCACGACTGCTGCCTCCGATTCTGGTCCATAACTCATAACTAGGTGTTATTGCATCCTCCCCTCCCTCGCATTTTTCGTGTCTTGTCTGTTAATTTAAGTCAGTGTTAGTTATTGTGAGCTAATTCCTAACTGATCACGTGCCTTTTGTGGGAAACAATTGGAGAATACTCCGTTCAACCTTTAAATGGTCAAGTCTCCGAATCAAACTCTGTCATCTTTTTTCCCCCTCAGCTATTGTCAGTGTTGTCCAAGAGCCCTTAAATGCTTTGGGAAAGGATGTGAGCGCGAGGAGAGAAAATCTAGATAGATGATCGCAGTACTTGTAGTTTATTTTGATAAAGGACTAATCACAGGAGTAGTGCGTATAAGTCATGCCTAAAGACATTTCTGTCCTCATATGACATTGTTTTTTTGTTGATGTTTTTTATTTTCAATTGAGTTGAAGGGTACTAGACACTCACTGAATCAATTAATTACAAGCACGAGAAGTCAAACAAAAGTCACGTGGGGAATATAACAGACAAACAGTCTTGCGCAAAGAAAATATCCTAATAGTATTGTTTCTATCGGGATTTTGTACTGTTTTCAGGTTAAGCTAGATGTTGAAAATTGCATTTTGGATTTATTTCTATCAACACTTAGCAAAGTTATGGCATTTAATAATAAAGAATGTTATGTAGGACTTGGCTGGTTTTGTTATAGTCTAGTGGGTTTTGCCCTGGAAACAGACTGAGGAAGAAAAATGTGTTAGTTTCTAACGAAATTGCATGTTGAGCTGCCTCGGTGACAAGTGAAACACTAAACTAAGTACCAACTTGCAGCTGATAAAGTTAAGTTAACCGTCGTAGCTGCAGCTGATGTTTCAAGCGTTCCTATCTATATTTGTGTCTACTCTGACGTGGTCTTTGACGACGGGCAAATTGTGAAAACGTCATTTTCAAAAAACTGTTCCGGCGGTTAACGTATCTGTAGCAATTTAAGCTGATGAAGAAGCTTTGCTTCCTTACATCGCGTTTTGAGTGGCCGACATTCTTCAAAAGTATTAAGATTTTTTGACGATTGTTGTAGAACTTCTTTGGCATTTTTCAGAAGATTGTTAAAATTTTATATTATAATTCATTTCACCTTCCATGTGCCATGTGGACAAGAAAAAAGATTCGGCGAACAATTGTCACAAAAAGTGATCGAATTCCGGGAAAATCGTAGGAGAAAGAAACTCACCGTTTGGAGGCTTAAAGTGCAGCTGCAACAATTAACCGCAACTTCCGCTTAGAATTTCACCAAAAGTGAAATGGTAATTTCATCGAAATAGAACTCACAACAGATTTTATTTCAAAATTTACCTGTCCGGGGGCGGCTTAACTCTTTCGTTATCTTTGAATTATGCATAGCATTGTATTGTATTCTGTTTTGCGTCGTTCTCAACTGTATTTAGTCCAGTTGTCCAGTCCCTGAACTCTCCTTTTTTTCCCGCCACATATAGGGGCTGAACCCGGGCGGGCGAAAGAAGAGTCCAGGATAACTTGCATGCGCATGCTCAGAACACCGCCATTTTTTCCCCCTTAATAATATACATGAAAAAATTACTCGATTCTGATTGGCTGAGAACAGTGCAGTTTTTCCTTAAAAGCAAGCATTCTGTGGTCAATGAACAAAGAACAAAGAAGTTCACAGATAGCCAATCAAATCTTTTCTTTTCAAATCAAGCGCGCGCCCTGGATGGCGCAATTTTTTCCTGGTTGCGTGATAATTAAATCACCTGAGGTTAAGCGCGCGCACAAAACTGAGAAGAGAGTTCAGAGTACGTAAAGTTCAAAACATCCTTCACGCAAAATTTTCATGTTTATATTATTAATAAGTAATCATACGGTTTTTCTCGTTCAATTTGGAATTAATTTGCACTTGTGAGTTTTTCAAAAAGCGAAATTGCACTCGCCGAAGCGGCTCGTGCAATTTCAGATATTGAAAAACTCACTCGTGCAAATTAATTTCAAATTGAACTCGAAACCTTATGATTACCTATACAAAGCGGGGGAAAAACCATATTTGGAAGTATGTTCCAGATTTGGCTTGTGGCGCGATTTTCTGAATGATAATATACAAGCAACAATTTCTGCATTCAGATTGATTAAAAACATGTCAATTAATCCCAAATCAGTGGAATTTCACCGGTACCACGCTATACCACATTCGATTTGTTTTTTATCACAATGTCAAAGATAACGAAAGAAATCTTTGCCAAGATTTGTTGACAATTGAAAACTCGGACTCGGAAAGTGCACGCGCTGCATTATGCAAATGAGCTACTCGTACGCGTCAGACGTTTCTTTCAAAAACTTTTGCAAACTCGCTTAATATGCAGATCAGAAACAATACGAAAAAATGTTTGGGAAAAGAGCAATGACGCGTACTCGTTCTCGATGCAATAAAAGTACAGACTACGCTAAACCATGGCCATATTTCGATAGTTACGTTTTTACCACGGTATCAACGTCAAAGAAATTGCGCGAGCGCGAGCTGAAAAAGGAATTGCGCGACACATTGACGCGAGCAGCGTGATTGGGACCTACTAATTTTTGATTGGTTCGTTCTGAGCATGCGCATGCAAGTTATCCTGGACTCTTCTTTCGCCCGCCCGGGTTCAGCCCTTATATTAGGGGCGGGAAGAAAGGAGAGTTCAGGGACTGGACTAAACTATATTGTATTGTTAATCTATTGTTAATCTATTGTTATGTGGATATAATACAATACAATGCTAACTGAATTTGTCGGAGTATTGGACAACCCTCGGAAGGGGGTAGGGATTATTTGAAATATTCTCCAGCAGCTGCAAAAAATTCTTTTGTTGTGTTTGGAAAATGTGTGGAAAGATTTTAAAAAAGGCAATACAGTCCTAAAATGTATATAACCATGAAACATTTGATCAGTAGAGGTTTGTTGAAGCAAAGTCATGCAAAATAAATTGATATTTCATGGTTATAAAAAACAGGAACGATTTATTGCTCAACGTTTCGAGGTCATCATGACTCCATTATCAAGAGACTAACTAAAATGCATGCAAAAATAGGAAAGGTACAAGAAAAGCATAAATTACAATAAACTGCCTCAACAAACACCTTTGCACTGTGGAATCCGTTTGCACGTTCAATCTTGGTTTACGCATGCGAATATATAACATTTCTTTGACGAGGCAATCAAGTTTGCCGCCACATTCCGTGATGATGTGAAATTGCTCAATGAAGCGTTCAGGCATTTCCCTGTTGTGTTGGAGGTTATAATGTTTGTAAATGGAAGATGACTTTCTAGTGTGCCCTTCTACGCGCTCGTGTAAGTGACCATGTGTATAGCCCACATACCCTGCAGCACACAGGTTACATTTAAACTCATAAACGAGACATTGTTGGTTGACAATAGGGGGCTTAAACTCATGTCGCAGCCTAGTTAACACCATGGTGGATCGCGCTTATCGATTATCTTCTAACTGGTTATTCTTCTCGGAGGAATGTGACCCCCTTAGAAGGGTTTTCATAACTTGAAATACCCAAAGCCACTGGTTGAAACTACAATCAAGCGGTTCGTTGAGAGTAGGATTTCATCTCAAGAACCCTGCCCATCACCAGATGTACCTTCGGAGACTGAGAAAGTAGTGTTACCCTTTACAGACCAGTCTTCAGCTAATTATGTTAAACAACAATTGAACAATCTAAGTTTCAAGTTAAACGTCACTGTCCAGCCAGTGTTTGTAAGACCTAAGCTCGAGCAACAACTTAAGCGACATGAGTTTAAGCCCCGTATTGTCAACTGACAATGTCTCGTTTATGAATTTAAATGTAACCTGTGTGCTGCAGGGTATGTGGGTTATACACGTGGTCACTTACACGAGCGCGTAGAAGGGCACACTAGAAAGTCATCTTCCATTTACAAACATTATAACCTCCAACACAGTAGAGCGAAGATATTTGTTTACAAACATTGCTTTTGTTATTTAAATGTTGGAAATGTTAAACAAAAGAACTCTTTGTTTCACCAGCCAATAGTTCTCTGGTTGGCATATTAATAACAATAGGTGACGTCACTGATATCTTTGCTAGTGAAATGCCGGAACGCTTCATTGAGCAATTTCACATCACGAAATGTAGTGGCAAACTTGATTGCCTCGTCAAAGAAATGTTATATATTGCTGGTTTTCAATGTCACGCCATTCAAAATAGATCAAAATAAAAAATCAAAACCGCTCAATAGATTACGTCTAGAATCTGGGTAAAGAAAGAAGGTAAACATGCAAAGACTCTCGCCAAGATTCAGGTCACAGCAATTTTTCTTATGATATGTATATATGAAGTAATTCATATTTGAACTGCATCTATAACCGCAGTTCAAATATGAATTATTTCATATATACATATCATAACTTCACTGCACGGGAAAATATGAACTCAATAATTTGACCTTGCATGCTCCCAATGTGTGGCTTCATAGCTCAGTTGGTAGAGCATCGCACCGGCATTGCGGAGGTCATGGGTTCGAATCCCGTTGAAGCCCTGATTTTTTTTTTTTTTTTTTCAGGCTTCTTCTTTCCAATTGCTTAAATTGGAAAATTTACTGCGAGGATCATACTTCACTTGCAATTTTTCTTATGGAAGATATGCGGAGAAACGTTTCCCCCAAATTTAAAGAGATTTGTATGGAGACGCCATGTTGGTGCCCATCTAGATGGGCACCAACATGGCGGCCGGAAACCAGCACAAACATCTGTCACTGAGTTTTGCTACAAAAGCGTGAGTAGCAATGCGTGAATTTATCTCTCGAAGAACTCAAAAACGTAACAATAATACTTTATTCTAATACAAGAACTGTTCAGATAGCCAAATTCCCCGAAATAAGTCACTTTTTAAACCAACATCACAGCTCTCTCGGTCGTTATGTAAATGCCGCGTCACGCAAAAGCTTAGAAATTCAAGCGTATCCTATCACTAAACTAAGAACCCATTTGGAGTGAAAACTTGTGTGAATGTTAGTTTTAAGCTGCTCTTATACATCATGAAAGTAAAATCTCGGGAGGATCAATAGTTCTGACATTGAATTTTAGTGAAGTCATGTGAAAACCTTGTGAAAACCACAATTCACATGCGTAAACCAAGATTGAACGTGCAAACGGATTCCATCCGTACAAAGGTGTTGTTTTAGGCCGCTTATTGTAATTTATGCTTTTCTTGCACCCTTCCATTTTTGCATGCTTTTTAATTAGTCTCTTGATAATGGAGTCATGATGACCTCGAAACGTCGAGCAATAAATCTTTCCTGGTTTTTTATAACCATGAAATATCAATTTATTTTGCATAACAAAAATATCGTGCATGTTACCAGCAATCAACCATCCATCCCATGTTTCAAGCCCCCTTAAGGCGTGAAGGTTGTTGCCCCTTTTTTTCAACCTTTACGTGGTTGTGAATGTTTCTTGCAGAAACCGGCTGCCCGTCATATTGTCAGAGCGAAATAAAAAAGGTTCATACAAGCTGTTATTTTTTTCTCAAGCATCTTAGCGGGCCGGATGCTTAAATCCTCCAATTTGATTGGTTAATCTTACACACGTGACCGGTCCAGCTTTTTACGATACAGCCCACGGGCCGGATTTTTTCCCGCTGCGCCCCGCTGCTTAAATTTCGCTCCTAAAAGTTAGCGGTAATCATCAATGTTTTGCCTTTTTTACACATCCATCGACGATTAGTCACCGCAAGAGTTTATCTGTTCTCTTTAAAATGGCACGGAGAGTCAATGTAAGTAAATTCAGTTGAGTGTTTTGAAGTTGTGAGAGTTTGCTTGGTTGTTTTTAGCTTGTCGCTGTAATGGCGTTTAATCCTGTGTTTCCCTCGCCGTAGAATTTGAGTCAATTTCAGTCAAATTTACGTTTCTGATCGTTGCTGTATTTAGAAGAATTTCTGTAGAATACACTTAAGGAATTTCCTCGCTTTCTGCTATTCAATTTACGGTAGAAAAGTCTGATTTCAAGTGATTTTAAAAGTGACGACTGACAGACATTGTTTTTGTAGTAAAACTTCAAACTTCACACGAAATTTCACACCGGAAAACTGTTTTGGAAAACTTAACTGGTTAAACAAATGCAACTAACATAAAGTAGTTCGTAAACGATATGTTCTTTAATACATCTTTCTTTGCCTACTATCTGAATTATTCGCTCGGTGCCACTATTTTTTACAAATCGTTAGTAGACGTCGCACAGGCCGATTCAATGACAAGAGTTGCGTAAACAAACCCATTAGTACTGTGTAAAACCAATTTACTGCAGGAAAAAAATAAACATGTTGTTTACCGGGTTATGTCGGTCCGTATGGGAAAAAACTGTGCCCGAGGTCTTGCCGCCTTACGCTTTCGGCGCCGATCAAAGAGGACAAAGAGTGCACTCGAGTTTTCTTAAGGGGCTTTCATTTATTAGCGCATGAGGGGGGGGGGGTCGGCAAAATTACAGGGGGGATTACGTTGTTTTGGAAAGATATTTAGGGGGGTTGTCACATATTGAAAACCTTTTGAGGGGGGGGGTTGTTTGAAACTTTACATCAGCTAAATCCCACTTCCCTCTACTGACTTCAAAGCTGAATACAGCAAAGGTTCAATAATTGAACCTTTGCTTTATTCAGACACTATTTTGACTTGTCACATTTGCCTCTACTCGTTACTAGTTATTACACGTACAATTGAATTACAAAAATGAAATGACTGGATCCTGGGGACTTGGTAGTTGAGTTGTTTCATGTTAAGTATTTAAATTTATACAAACCATAAACAAAGGAAAAGTTATTTGTAGAAAGGATAGGTCCCATTCATGTATTTCCCATGGAAGAACCACTGCACTGAAAATTAAAATATTTCCCACTGCAGGGAAATTTGAAGTCCATATATCGTTGAAAGAAGAATGGCAATAAAGACATAGTCTGGAAAAGATTTTCCTATAAAATATGAGAAGTGTTCAAATATTTTAGCAAAGGAAGATACTTCATCAATTCTCTTCTCATAAATGAGTCCTATCCTTGGGTTTTCCTATGTTTCTTGTATTATATTAAAGCATTGCTTTATAAATACAATTTAAGTGACAGATACAGTATACTGTGCTTTGTGTGATGATTTGCAAGATGAGTTTCAATTTAAATTTTCCAAGAATAGCATTGAATAAATACCTCTTACTAACCGAGTTCGAAGTCCGTACCTTACGTTACGGACCGAGTTTTTTCCCCTTCGATTTAGGGCCCAAGCGCGACGCGCGCGGGCCATAAATCGTAGGAGAAAAAACGATGATCCGTAACTTACGGTACGGACCGAGAAAACGAGGTTAGTAAGATATTTATTATATCTCTATTGTGTGTCTGAAGGGTTCGGGAACGATTTCCATTCATGAGGAACGGCTTCAAATTTCTGAATCAGGTCGAAAGCAAAACGAATCAATTTGAAATCGTTTTTAAGTCGTTAGCACGCTTTAGTACACAATTTAGAGTAAAAGAAAGCTTTAAACTTTTATTTGCTATATAAGTTGAGAAAATTTGGAACTAATTCACGCAACAGTTTGGCAACAACCAAAAAACTTTAAATTTTAGCGGTCCGTGCAGGAGAGTACGGCCCGCTAAATTGACCAATCACAGCGCGCGTACTAACTTGGAGATAATAAAGATAATTATTGTTGAGTTGAAAATGGTTTATAACACCTGAATACAACATTATGAATGCATTGGATTTGTGGGGACGGGGAGAGAGGGGGGGGGGTGTCAAGAAATAATGCTAGTTTGAGTAGGGGGAGTTATGAAATTGTATCCATTGCTATAGAGGGGGGTTGGGTAATGTGGGAAAGACTTTTCATGTAATTTTCCCGACCCACCCCCCCCCCCCATGC
>CM042747.1:35056670-35074691 GCA_022496165.2 Catalaphyllia jardinei | reverse complement strand
AACTTTACATCAGCTAAATCCCACTTCCCTCTACTGACTTCAAAGCTGAATACAGCAAAGGTTCAATAATTGAACCTTTGCTTTATTCAGACACTATTTTGACTTGTCACATTTGCCTCTACTCGTTACTAGTTATTACACGTACAATTGAATTACAAAAATGAAATGACTGGATCCTGGGGACTTGGTAGTTGAGTTGTTTCATGTTAAGTATTTAAATTTATACAAACCATAAACAAAGGAAAAGTTATTTGTAGAAAGGATAGGTCCCATTCATGTATTTCCCATGGAAGAACCACTGCACTGAAAATTAAAATATTTCCCACTGCAGGGAAATTTGAAGTCCATATATCGTTGAAAGAAGAATGGCAATAAAGACATAGTCTGGAAAAGATTTTCCTATAAAATATGAGAAGTGTTCAAATATTTTAGCAAAGGAAGATACTTCATCAATTCTCTTCTCATAAATGAGTCCTATCCTTGGGTTTTCCTATGTTTCTTGTATTATATTAAAGCATTGCTTTATAAATACAATTTAAGTGACAGATACAGTATACTGTGCTTTGTGTGATGATTTGCAAGATGAGTTTCAATTTAAATTTTCCAAGAATAGCATTGAATAAATACCTCTTACTAACCGAGTTCGAAGTCCGTACCTTACGTTACGGACCGAGTTTTTTCCCCTTCGATTTAGGGCCCAAGCGCGAAGCGCGCGGGCCATAAATCGTAGGAGAAAAAACGATGATCCGTAACTTACGGTACGGACCGAGAAAACGAGGTTAGTAAGATATTTATTATATCTCTATTGTGTGTCTGAAGGGTTCGGGAACGATTTCCATTCATGAGGAACGGCTTCAAATTTCTGAATCAGGTCGAAAGCAAAACGAATCAATTTGAAATCGTTTTTAAGTCGTTAGCACGCTTTAGTACACAATTTAGAGTAAAAGAAAGCTTTAAACTTTTATTTGCTATATAAGTTGAGAAAATTTGGAACTAATTCACGCAACAGTTTGGCAACAACCAAAAAACTTTAAATTTTAGCGGTCCGTGCAGGAGAGTACGGCCCGCTAAATTGACCAATCACAGCGCGCGTACTAACTTGGAGATAATAAAGATAATTATTGTTGAGTTGAAAATGGTTTATAACACCTGAATACAACATTATGAATGCATTGGATTTGTGGGGACGGGGAGAGAGGGGGGGGGGTGTCAAGAAATAATGCTAGTTTGAGTAGGGGGAGTTATGAAATTGTATCCATTGCGATAGGGGGGGGGGTGGGTATGGGGGAAAAATTTTTTTTTTATTTTCCCCCCCCCCCCCCCCCCCCCCATGCGCTAATAAATGAAAGACCCCTAACTGAAACGTGGCCAAAAAGATTCGCAAGGGCTTAATCATATCACTGACGTATTTGGAAAGGTCGCATTTGCTGCTTTTGGGAGTCAAAACCATCAGTTAGTTCCGATGGCCCTATATGAGTTCATTCCAGCTAGCATAGTCTCAAAGGGAGATTTTGTTCCCTAAAATTTTCAGGTAATTACAGTAAAATTTCGTTAAGGAGTCCCAATAGATCAAATTCTTCTAGCTAACGGAGACATCACTTCAAACAGACTTTAAACAGCATAAGGTACTTAAAATGCCTTTCTACAGCTTGCAGTTGATATGGCCTGTGTAGTGATTACCTCGAAAACGTAGGTCAAAACCGAATGTTACAAAGTATGTAACTTTCTTGACAAAACATGCACATACGCTGGACCGACAACATGAACCAAAAAAGTACAATTCTTCTGGTCAACAAACGAATACACGGTGGTGCTCAGGGCTGCAATATGCCGGCCATATTCGATATTTCCAGGTCTACGTCATGCCGCTCGTGCACGCTATGGATACTCTAGAATTATTTTGCTTTGGCGTGAAGATCACTTATTCAAGCCTCGATCGCACATACTTTCAATTCAGTCCAAATTCATACTCTAGGAGTATGACTGACGTGTGGTATACTTTAACGAAAATCCACGAACGATTATGAACGGAAGATGTACGTCACGTGTTGTGTGCGCTTTGAACACTCTAGGATTCTGTTACGTCACAATCACATATTCGAGTCTTGAATACTCTAGAATATTTTGGCTTTCACGCAGTGGATACATATTTTCTCAATTATTGTAGGTGAACAAAATACCGACATATAGAAAAACACGTTAAATATACTGCGCAATATACCAAATTGACATGTGTTGACTGAAGTTTTTCCAATAGGAAACGCACTGCAAAAAGAGACATGAATTTTCGAGGATGGCTCAGCTCTGACTTCTAATCAACCGCTTAAAACCCTTTTCTCTACGCTTCTTATGCTTGCGTCTTAGATAGCCTTGGGCTCATACGAAAGTGCACAGAATTCCTTCGTGCGAGTAACCGCAGTGTTCTTTAGATAGATTTCTTTGCATGCCGTACGAGAGCTCTCGCTTTTGCTCGTGCAAAATTTTTTATTGTGACTATTCTCCTCCCGAAACTTTGTATTTTCATTTGTCTCCAAATTTGAGCACATAGTGAACATGGCTCATCCCCGGTGTAAGAACTGTAACGCTCACCAGTGATGTAAAACAAAGAAAACTAATAAAGAAGTCAGCATAATAGACCCTAACCCTAACAATAGCTACAAAACAAAGAAAAACTTAGCAGGTTTTTACACTGAGGTAAACCGTGAACATCATGTGTTATGATACATCGCAATCTGGCCCGGACCCATTGAATATCATTCAGGGAAGGACCTACATACATTTCCATCCTTTTTGGCGGCGTGGGATCATTTACGGTACAATCTGGGCATCAATTCTGGTCCTGGGATAATTTGCGGCAATCGCGGTACGGCACCATTTGCGGGTCGGGATCATTTTCGGGCCTGTACAGGTTGTCCGATTTTGTTAATCACCCGTATGGCAGAATGCAGACCGAATTGGACTCCACTCAGTCCACTCAGTCATATTACTATTACTAATGGAAACTTTTTGTCGAGCCATTTTGGCGAGACAAAGTCGAGTGCATAGGCCATAGGGCAACTACTAGAATCCAATATCTTTTTAAACTACCCTCTCAATTAAAAGTATTTTATTGCCTTGAAACAAAAAAAACAACTGTTGACAAGTTTCTACTGTATTTTCAGAGATGCATCTCTAAACTTATTAAATGCAAATTTTTCTGCTCAAACACAACAACGTTGATTATGAGCGAGAGATTTCTATCGCGCGATAATCATGAGGCCATTTTACAGTTTTGTGCTTAGTTACCTGCCTATGAATGCAAGGAGGTGATTGAGGTGATTGAACAACTTGATTTGCACCACTGAAAAGCAGTCAGGCCGGTCACCTGTAGCCTTGCTGCCATTCAAGGCCAGGTCACTGCCACAAGCAACTATAAAATGGTCTATTGACGAGGTCACAGCCCGAGTCAACTATCGCACATAGTAATCGAGAGCAAAGAATCTAATTGTTTTACTTAAATCTACCAGTCGTTCAAAACATTTTCTAGATGAAAAAGTGAAGGATGAAGGGGTCGCCAGTTTGTTGACAAGCACACACTACTAACTATCTACAACGGAATAGCAAAAAAAAAACGATATTAGTAACAAATGGAAACGAATCTATTCAAGACAGGATCTTGCACGCAAGTTTACTTGACAACTTCTAACAGCTAGAGAAAGCCTGTTCTAGAAAGCTTGCAGGTGGATCACTGCTGAGTTGCTACTAATTTTCAGTAGCGACACGGAGTAGCTGGTAACCACGCGCAGCGCTTCGTTTCTTCTTGTCCCAGGCAAAGTACGAAATTCCCACAAGGCAAACGGCAGCTACCACAGCCATGGCGGCAATAAGGCTGGTAAACTGACCTGCAACGGAAGGGTAAAAACACTTAAAACACGTCTCTAGGTAGTTCTTATACAGAAATTCTGAAGATGAGCATGTAATGGTTAACTACTGATTGGAATGTTCGTGGTTCCGACGGCCTGAGGGCGCGGCTGATGCAAGTCGCTCACTTCACCAACGTGTTGCCAAAGGAAACAATTTTAGTGCGTACTATGGTCTATGTCACACGGAACCTTGCTAATATATTCTCCATAATAATCTACCTTTTTCGTTTTGTTTGTTTGTTTGTTTTCAGAATTTGTCTGTTTCTTTTGTTTTTGTCTTTTTGTTCATCAAACTTACCACTTTCCTCCGCATCACGTACTCCACTCAGAGTTTCCAAGGCGTTTTCATTAGTTTCCTCTTCTGAAAGAATGAATGGTCCTTGGGCCAAATTATACTCCTCGTCATTTGTCTCTTCACTATACAGTGACCTCTTACGCCGGTCATGCAGACATCCCTGCGCGCAGCGTGAGTTAGGATCTGATGCGTTACATATCTTGACCTTGCAGTGGAGGTACACAAACGGGTGATCACCCACGAAACTGAACGCCTCCAATTTATACCGCTGCATTCTTTCGTCAGGTGTTGGAATGAACTCCACGGTTTCATCGATCGCACATCTGTATAAAGACAAAAGAAAAATGGTATGTGAAGGTAACGTCAGCTGGTTCTAAGTAACAAGGACAGTTTTAGAAAGAAGACCCTAGGGGACAGGATAAAGCTGCCTAATCTGCTGCAGGATACCTGAACATTTTATGTAATTTGAAATTTCTTAATCACTCGTGATCCCGAATCACAGAGGCAAGCTGAGTCCGATATTATCTGAGTTCGATGACGTAGACGGCCCAGCCTGAGCAGCTAGCAGTTCATGTAGAGTTCATGCGCGGCTTTTTGAGACCTATAAAAATAAAACAAATGTTTCGTACCCATATTTGATGAATGTGTATCTCAATACTTCATTATTGGGATCAGGGTCAGGTGTGGCAAAACACTCTTCTGCCAGAATCTCGAGCCTGCTATCGTCTGTATCCACGCTAACTTCTACGTAGAGCAATTTCCTCAGTTTTATTTCAACTGGGAAATCTTCCTTTTTGTAGTGGTAAAGGAAACTGTCATCTGGGAAAATTTTCATTTCCAGTACAAATTCTCCATATCCTTTCTCGGAGAAAACGATCTTCTTGCTTATAACTTTGAGACCAACAGCGGACACGACTCCCATGTTTGAATAGTAACAAGCGAAGGGGATTTCTACTTCACGCACACGAGTGATAATCTGACCCTCTTCCAAGGGAATCTCCTCCACCTTGTTTGAATAGCAAACGAACTGCTCGGTGTGCATTAACCGCGTGTGACAACCCGTCAGACTAGTGTGGAGAATAAAATGAGTTGGGGTCTCTGTGGCTCCACAGTTTACATCACTAAGACGAAGATGTTCTGCGTCCAGGCCATGAAGAAGCTTCCTTGGAATGCTGATGTACATGTCGTTCTGAAGGCAGGTAACATTGACCTCTGTGAAAAGACGACATGAAAAACATGACTGCATGCAGTTAAGTGTTGCTTAGAAAAGCAGTAAGTCTGCCTCTTCCACAAAGTGATTTAGAAAACAGCCCTAACAAAATACGCGTGCTGACTGGTTAAAAGTCGTGTTTCTATTTATTAGATTATTCGCTCTCGATTTCTATCGCATGATAGTTGACGAGGGCGCAGTCACAGAACTAGCACGAGCTGTTGATGCAATGATGGCGCAAGCAAAGAGGATTTACATTTTGATAATCAAAGCTAACAAGTTTTCCTTTATCTCGTCGGGGAATTTTCGAAAAGAAATAGAAAACATGTACTCCGTGTTTCTATCGAGTTTTAGTATAAATCTACTAGCGTTCTATCACGAATGCCGTTCTCTGATTGGCTACGCTACTCACTATCTATTCTGTGATAGATAGTGAGTAGCGTAGCAGTGTACTCTTGTCGCCAAAATGAAGGCCATTTCTTGACGTTTTTGAAGTGCATGGGAAGAGGATTTAGATAAAGTTTTGAACGACTAATAGATTTATACTTCTCAAACTCATTAATAATTCATTAAGTTAGAACAAAAGACATCACAAGCGTGAAGGAGGTTTGGATACCCGGTCTTAATTAGCATAGATTTTGACGATTTTACTTCTCCGTTTACTCCTTAGTTTTTGCTTCGATTGAGAAGATATATCAAACACTCGAGACAGCATTTCATCGGCTATCCAAACACCTCGAATTTCGTCAAAAATACTCCGCTGCGCGTCGTATTTTCAACTCTCTTCTCGGTGTTTGGATATCCCGATGAAACACTGTCTCTCGTGTTTGATATATTACTAAAACAATTAGATTATTCGCTCTCGATTTCTATGCGTGATAGAAATCTCGAGTTCTTAATCTAATTGTTAAATAGAAACACTCGTGAAAGTTTGGGAGATCTTGAAAAACCTGTTTCTCGTTCTCCTAAACTTTCACTCGTGTTTCTATTTAACAATTAGATTATTCGCTCTCGATTTCTATCGCGTGATAGTTGACGAGGGCGCAGGAACGAGGAACCAGGAAGATAAATAGTAAGTGATTAAGATCATTACAATACTGATTCAAATGTGTCACATACCTTCATGGGGCGGAGAAACTGCAATTAAAAAGTAATAGTTAGTACATAATGGAAATCTAGTAATTTTGCCTTGATCAAGGCGTCTGAAAGATATGGTTTTGACATGTGTAACTAGGTTGATCAGCAGGTTAATATTATACTCCAGTAGAACAAAATATCAATTCATCCGGCTTCTTTCTTTGTTTGTTTTTCGACATCAATCAATCAATCAATCAATCTTTATTTAAACACGCAAATCCTATAATAAAAATGGCCTTCCTAGGAGTCGTGAATAAATTAACTATATTAACAGGAATGGATTAACCAACATTACATTACATTAACTGACGAACTAATCAACTAGCCTAGAATAAAAAACCTATGTAATAAAACTTTCTCCAATTTACAGTGCACTAAAAATAATGTTTCCCATTCAGTGAGGTTTTAAACAGTTTTAAACTGGATAGGTTTCAAATTACCGATGGAATTTTGTTCTACAGAACAGATCCTCTATAGTGCAGGCTACCTTTCCCATATTCCGCTCTTGGATTGGAAACATAGCTACCGCCGAGCTTGAAAGTTTTCGTTCTGTCGGTTTTGAGAGGATGCCCTCGAGATCAGCCATTAAACTTGAACCGTCAAAACTTGGCGGGGTGTTTATCATATCATGAACTACTGGGGCGGATCCAGGATTTGACGAAGGGGGGTTCGGATAAACGCCCGCCGAAGGCGGTAGCCCCTAGGGGGGTCCGGGGGCATGCTTCCCCGGAGAATTTTTAATTTTAGGGCCTCTGAAATGCAATTTCCAGCGTTTTCAGGGGCGATTTGAAGTGGTTTAATTGCTCTAAAGTCACTCCCATTTTATCTATCATTTTCAAAAGATATATTTATTAGCTGAGTTGGTTCACTATTTTTTAACCACTTGTTTGTTATAAGTTTTTGCGTTCAGTTTAGGGGGGGGGGGTTCGACTGAACCACCCGACCAACCCCTAGATCCGCCCCAGAACTATATTGAGACGAATAATGCGTAATGTAATTCTGTTTACAACACACTGTAGACAGGCTTCTTCATGAAAATGGCAGTTGCAACATGTATAACCAATCTGTGCTACAATTAAGTTAAGACATTCAGCAGAGAATAGACTCCGACTTAAAAATATAAAACAGGATGATTTGGTTTTTTTTTCATCTTCAATCAATCTTAAAAGCTTCAGTGGTAGTTCGATATTATTGCCGTATAAAATCTGTAGAGGGACATTCAATCTATTGTGAAGAGAGAAAATCAGATTATTTATTATATTTTACACATTCGCTTTCGCTGTCAAAAAGTATATAAATCCAGCATAGATATGTTTGTTTTAGTTCGCTTTGCATTTCTGAGTTACAGGTTACTGTTCCAGTTGATTAACCGTGATAAACACCTGCTATTTTGTTCTAAGATTATAGCTGTATTGAGAGTTGAACTGTAATTTCCACCTGCGATAGTCTTTTGTTAAACTGTTATCTACCTGTTATTGTTTTGAAAATTATTAATGTTGTTAACGGTAAATTCCTTTATAACCAATCAAGCCTTCTGAAATGAATGAGATAATGTTTAGTTATGACTGTTTAGTAACCTTGCGTAATCCGTTAGAATTGTACTTTCAGCTTAAATAGTAGGGCTTTGAAAATATTCTTTGGTTGCATTCTGGTTATATCCTGGTTACGCTCTGGCTTCATTCTTGGATTAAAACGGTATCGTTGGACCTAAGTTCTGTCTACTATTGACGTCTCTCAAGATAATTCCCTGTAACAGATCCGGTACTTCCCTGCAGCCAGAGAATTTCCCAGGTTTTGTACAAGTGCTTTCCCAGGCCAAAAACCTATTATCACATTATGAGTAATTATCCCAAGACAATACTTTCATTGATCAACGCTGAAACCGCAAAAAAAATTATTATTTTTGTTGCTCCCTCTTCATTTGACAAATAGGTAGATATACTTACCTGATGGTGGTGGTAGTTTCCCTGATCCGGGTTCTTCATCTAAACAACAGAAAAAGACGTACGAGCAATTAACAATTATCCTGCGAAATCGCGCGGAATATCGTCTGATACTTAGCCGACGAGGCCGTAGGCCGAGTCGGCTAAAATCTGACGATATTCCGCGAGATTGAGCAAGATAATTGTTTTATTATTCAACAAATTCATAACAAAACAGCGTAACATTTTAAATCTCTCTGTCGACATTTTCTCACTTCACTTTTTCTACGTATGTCCCCGGATATCTGTTACCTACAGATGACAGATATCGAGAGCATCATGACCATATTTGGATAGTGTTACAATTGTTGAATAATAAATTATACGTGTACATTACTGGGCTGAATGTTCTGTTATTGTTTAGCGTTCACAATAGACGAACACTAACAGGTAACTAATCTTCTTTATTCTACTGACAACAGAACACACGAACTACAACAGCTTGCTCAAAGGGCACGTGTCTACAATTGGAGGAATAGCTAAATCCCCCTCTCAGAACTAAGTGTCACTTGATAACGCAAGAGTGTTCTAGAAATGTCACACAAGGAATGTTGGGGTCACCACAATTGCATGCATCGTTGCCAACCTAGTTTACTGAACTAAGTAAATTGATGAAAGAACTCTACGGTCAGAAACTTGTGGGAAATAAACCATGTGATCCATGCACCGGAGAGTGAACGTGTTGTCATATATACATGACGTGACTTGGAAGATTCGCGAATATGCTAATTTCGTCTCGAATCTTCTTGCATCTTTAATTAGTATCGCATCATCGTGATTCAGCATTTCCTTTTAGTCGTTTACTTATGTTACGGTAAATAGTTCAATATTGTAATGATACTTTATTTATTAGAGCTGAACCAATCTAGAATCTTATGCTGTAAAGCATATAAACGAATCGGTGTAGTTCTTAGATAGTTTTTTTCCCAGAAGTGTTTAGAGAGAATTATCTCGTGAGTCAGTAGTGTTTACTGAAGTGTGACGAAGGTCGCGTGTGAAGATACGACAAAGGTCGTGTTTGTTGCACTGTAACAGAGAGGTTACGTGGATAGTTATCTGACAAGAGGACGTATCTATACAAGAGTGACGGAGGTCGAAGTTTAACTGACAAGCCTAGCGTGTGCTTGTTGTGAAGTCTTGTGTGGAATTACTGCGTTAATCTGGAACAAATATCCTTGTTGTTGTTTCGACATCCCCGCGTCCCGTTTAGACTGCAAACTACCTGCGACTATCAAACATCGAACTCGTAACATCCTCATATATTAAACTGAAAGAGTCGCTTAGTATGATTATATAGGATCCGTGTGTTCTGGTAATCAAAATAAAGGAGTGATTATTTGTACTAGCATTTCTAACCAGCTAAGCAGTCAGACTGGTGCAGTACTGGAATCGATGGCCATCTGCGTTGCATGTCGTCAAATCGAAGAATAAAGCTGGTTTGAATGTTGTAATAGCAGAATTTCAAACAATTAATGATCAGGATTTCTTTTTGACTAAAGGCTTGAAGACAATGCAGTTTGAGGTAATGAACTCTTACTTTGTACCCAAACATGTGCAGGGTAGGCCAGATCATGCTGATTTGTGTAAGGCCGTATTTTCGATGTATCTGTGCAAACGAAACATGCGTAGTTGTATGTCTCCCAGAATTCAATTGCTGTGCATCCTGCTCTCTTTTCACAGCGTCTCTGACATTCAAGGTGATCTATTGGGAATCTTGTGTCTTTAGATATTAGTTGCCTTCCTGAAATTGTGCACCAGCTAAATGCGTGCTTTGTCCATCCTAGAAAACAAATAAGTTATATATATACTCATTTCCGAGAGCTGCGTAAGGCTGCGGAGTATCCACTTAGAGGCTCTAGATGAATGTTTCATAGACAAAAAATATCAGTGGCAACGACAACAAAATTTAAAACATGACAAAAAAACACTGGAAGCACCCAAACTAGAAACTGCTCTTCTTAACCATGTTTGTACTGTATCTTACATAGTTTCAAACGATTGAGTTTCTATGGATTTAAATTTGTATTATAAACGAAAATGTCAGTTAAATGTTTGACGAAATGAGAGACACTCCTTACCATAATATGCTGGATCCTCGTCTCTGGTTTGTTGGCCATCAATGACAACCGGTTGGGCACCTGGATCTTCCAGATAATCAAACTCTAAACTTTTCGGTGCAACCTTTTGCCCATTAACCGGCGAAAACTTCTTGTTGTCTGAAAAAAAGGCGACGTTTCTTCTGTTAAGAAAACATTTATTCGGTTAAGCAGAAATGCCAGTGGCATTGACTTAAAACTCTTGTTATCAAATTTGCTTTTTTTTTGCATTGGGCTTTCTTCTTTCAATTAATTAGTATAGGTAATCGTATGAATGCGAGTGCAATTAAGAATGTACATTATGATTGAAACTTGAAAATTCTCTGAAACTGGCACAAGCCTTTAGGCGAGTGCAATTTATAAGGATTTTGAACGGTTACAAGTGTTTTTAATCCTTAGGTTTCATACCATTGCTCATTTATTTATGACTGAGAAAATTGCGAACTCACGCATGTTAATTTGCACTGCAGTGCAAATTAAGAAAAAAGGTTAAGTTGGCCTGCTTTCAGCCAATCACAATGCAGTAATTTTCTCGGTCATACAGGAAACCTTGAAATAGTTGGATTTTATCATCCGAACTGTTGAATGACATTTGAATGTTTTCTGACTGCGTTCAACAATTCTCACCATGAAGTAGTTCATCCTCTTCAGCCTTCAAATCACTCAGCATTTCATCTTCGATGCCATCAATAATTGTTGTATCTTTAACACAATAGTATTGTTATTTAAGATTCTCGCTATTATTAACGATTCATACATTCATTCCCTTTTCCTTCCCTCTCCCCCGTCCTGCCCTCCTGACTCCTCCCTCCTCGGTGCATTTGCTCTCTTCTTCCTTTCCTCGCTCATAATAAATTCGTTTGTTTAAATTACAGTAACGCATAAAAATTTCATAGGAAATAAAAGAGGAGATCAAAGTTTCCATCAAATGCATTACCATGGATATAGAGACTTTCAGGCAAACTTGTGTTATCAATGTTTGTTTTCAGTGACTACGTTAAGCGGCGCAAGTGGGGCAAACCGCCATTCAGTCGGCGTCAGTTATTTAGCGATCTTTATTTAACAAAAAAAGAAGCCTCGACTGTGCTTTGTTCTGTTGTGAAGCACGCAGGAAGCGGTAGAGCACGAAAGAAGTGTAGGGGAAAACACGAGACACAATCGAGTGTTTTCCCCACTTCTTGAGTGCTCAACCGCTTCCTAAGTGCTTTACAACTGAACAGAGCACAGTCGAGGCTTCTTTATTTGTTTTATGATTAAGATTTCTATAATTTCCCCACGCCTTCACTCAATTTTTAAACCAAATTTTATTTTCCAAAGGAGTAGAAGTGGCGTCAGCTGTCTACTAATCTCTGATAAGGCACGCTAAAATGAGCCAAACACAATCCTTGTTAGAATTGTTCAAATAATTTGATTGGCTAACAACACGACAGTTGCCAATCACAAACTGGACTTCGGCTAACCTTTCCCGCCCTTTTGCGTTGCTCGGCTTTCGAGAGAAAAAGGATGCCTTCAAAGTTCGGTTTTCAGTTTTAGTTTAACCCGTCTAAAGAGGACGTAAAACCAGGTAAAGGTTGCTAGTCCAGAGGAATGCGGCCGCACTGTGACTCACGAAAACGTGTACTTTTCCGATAGAAATTACGAAAGGAGCTCAAAACTTGCGGATGAAAATGCCAAATACTGAGTTGTATTTGAAAGAATCTACAGTTTCCTTTACCTGCTTGCAGCAAGATTGCCCGAACTAACGTGAATGTTGTTAAGACTAAACTGCTCGCACTTGTTCAACTCCGAACACAGGAGCAAGCTTTCAACTGATTACTCGTCGGGTAAGCGATGATACGGAATTCTTGAAGTTGAATACGTTGAGTTGACCGGAGCCGCCGCTAGTAAGCAAGTGAGCCTTACTACACTGCATGTAAGTGTTGTTTGAGCATTTTTACAAAAATGAAGCTTCTCATTGTAAACAGAGACAGCTCAACGGTAGTCTCTGTCCTTCTTTTACTTCTTCAGTATAATTTCAGCCTTCGTAATATATTCTGATGTCTTTCATGGAAGAATTCGCTAGGTAAAGAATTTGATTATTTCGCTACGTGTTTTGTCGGAATCTAGCACAACGTGTTATTTTCATACAGTTTTTACACTACTATTGTCAACGGTGGTCTCCATGAGCCAAATTTACTCATGACAAATAGCTCGTTTATATTGACTTTGTCTGAGTCGCACAGGGGATGTTTAATTTGGGTCAAATTAATCGAAATTCCGAAAAGCAAAAATTTGAAAGCCAGCTAAATGTCATCAACCCGTTCCCTAATCTCTGATAAAGCACGCTGTTTCAGCCAATCAGAGCTCGCGTTGTATGGAAACTTTATTATAATATTTGTTTACTACATGGATTGAAGATCTTGAAGGTTTTTTATAATTTCAGCACCGATCTGATTTCAGTAATATATTCATAAAATAAGACTGGAGTAATCAGACGTTATCTTCTGCACGTAGAATTGGCGATAAATGTTAGGGACTCGCGCTTGAATGGCTTTAAACAAGAAAATAATTCAACTGATTAACTTTTGTTTTAGATACTAAGAGATAAGTCTTAACGATCCTTAGGAATTTTCCGCGTTGCATGTTGGAGAAAATGTCATTGACTCAGCGAGATAAAGTCAGTATGTTAGCCGTATGTTTAGAAGTGAACAATCTCTGCCCAGATTAGCAACCTCAGTGAAAGTCGGTCTAAAATCTCTGCTTTTTCAGGAAAATCTTTTACATCCATTTGAAATTCATGATTAATAACTGAAGTAGCTTTTACTGTTCTGGAATTTTTTTCATTAAGTTAATCTGCCACAACAACTTTTATCCTCACAGATAACAGCTCCTTCTACTGAAACCGGTCTAACACTTAATGACTTGAACCGAACACGCACGTTATGAAAATCATACAAGGACTCACAAACAATGGAAAAACAATGTGTCATTATACTCAGAAAAATCCAAAAAGCCAAGTAGCATTTCGCAAGGAATGGGCACAGAAATACAAACTTTGAGCTTCACTTATTTTCGTCACGATCAGAAATGTCTGAACCGTGCTGTTACTCACAGCTGCTGCTATTACTGCAAATTAAAACATAATTACTGCATAATATAAGGCTAACATTTAACATGAGCTGCTCGGTGGTCTGATAAGTTAACTGGAAATATGGCAGTAAAATAACTAACACCTTCCATTATACAGGCGCTTTAGTTAACTGCTACTCTGAAGCAACGTGTTAATCGTCAGTGCTAATCTATTTAGAACCTGAGGTTGAGAAATACTTGGAGCGAAAAAAAAAGAGAAAACTGCAATCACTTAACGAGTCCCCGGCACATTTACCTTGTTTGGTCAGGTCCAGGGTTCCGCCAGCCACCAGACTCGAGACAAGCAGAATAAGGCACGAAAAGAGCAAGAAAAAATGCCTCATGGTTGAACACAACTTGCGAGTAAACCCAATGCACTGCTCTGATCTATTCGTGTGGCACATGCAGCTATTTAAACTACCAAATTTAAATTCGGTCAAAGCGGAAAAAATATTTTCTTTTGTTTCACGTTTTTGTCCTGTTTCGTTAAAAACAAGACTATTATGACGGCAGAGTGATTTAAACGTTACTACCTAATTGTTAAAAAGGGAATTTTCTGGGTAAGGCAGAAACGTTTGATAATAACCCCGTATAGCAAGTTATTGAGATATAACAGACTAGTTACTTTAAGCATCAGTAACAAAAAACTTATCATTCTAACTTTTAGTAAGGACTCGAACAACAAACGACGTCACATTATTGGTGATGACATACGCCATTGTTCAGTCAAACGTGTAACTAAAACATTATTGATAAAAATTCTCTCTTGTGGTCTTGAAGGATTTAATGTTTGAAGGATTTAATATTTCATGCCAGCATTTTTAGCCAGACTATCGACAGCAAAAATATACCTAAAACCTGCTCATTACATGATGAGTATTACGGCAGCCTTCCAATGATTGCTCAGTAAGCTGAATTTGTTTTCTGCTTGACTTTAAGCTATGATGGACCACTCTTTCAATTAGCCTAAATTTCTGAGGAAAAAATGAAACTTTCATAACGTAATAAAACAAGATTGAAGTAAGAACACAGCTGAAGTTTAAGTTGAACTTTAAAGAAGTTTTTTGCTCCTGAGAAACTGAAAACTTTTTGGAATGTTGATGTTAATGACGTTTTTCGTTTGTTCCATAATTTTTCCTGTTTCAAGACGACTGCATTTAGCCAAGCAAAAGCTTTAGTTATATGCTGCATTAAACACTTCCAGACAAGTTAAAGCCTAGAGGGGCGACGTTTGATCAATAGCTGCTTTTTTAACCTGTCGCTCAACATAAACTGTGGGCTATTTAATATGTTTGAAGGGCTGGAGTATCTAAGACAGTTCATGCTGAACAAAAGAGAAGCATAACCTCAATCTTGCCGCTTTATTTAGCGTCAGTCGATTTTCGGTTTTCATTTGCTTTGTTCGTTACTGGCGCTGACAATACCTCCCGACTGCTTCAGTTGAACTCCGACCTCCTGGAATTTAAGTTTTCACCCTAGACCACTCGAGAATGTGCCTTACAAGCTGGTCCAATATTACTCTTGACTTGCTTACCTCCAAAGTATTTTGGTACGACATCAGCAATTAAGACAAGCCTTGTTCTGACGCATTTCAAGTAGTTCTGGAGAGGTTTAAGTTTAACGAAGTTTTTCCATGTTTTTTTTTTATTTCGAAACACTGATGACCGAGGTTCACCTTCCTGTCGAGTAAAATAACTGAGCATTGGAAAAAAGATGACAACAATACGATTTTTATCCTCCACTGATTTCAAAAAAAGAAACTTCTTTGTATTATTTTCTTTCCTGCAACGCACAGAATATGGCACGTTTTGTTATTCTTCCTATGGCGAAAAATACTCAACAAGTCGGTACGTTATCAAAACTTTAAGATGCTAAAATATCCATAACGACTAAGCTCATGCTCCAAACAGCTTTTCTTTGATCTACAGTGGCTTGCCTGAGCGCTTTCGATGAATGCTGCAAGCTCAGTATTATATTAATCAACATTTTCGTCCAGCAAAACCTTTTAAATAGTTTTGCAGGAATTCCGGTTTCAGTAGTGTATCTAAAGGACGGGGGTGAAGAGGAAGGTGGCCTCCAAAGTGGAGAAAGGTTTTTCCTTGCTTGAGGCAGATGGAGCAAATGCTATCTCCTTCTCCCGCATTAATTGGGGTCTGTGGACTCTTTTCACCCCAGGTGTTTTTGGTTGTTTGTTTGATTTTTACCGCCACTTTGGGTATGATAACTTAAACACCCTAACCTAGTAACAAGCTTTGGATCGAAATACAAACGTAATATATGAGCTGGATCTTAACACACTTTGAAACGATGTAACTTGAACTGGGGCTAATAAAACATCTAAGGATGCCGTCTTCTCAGTTCTTTAAAACAGCCTCATATATCTCGATAAGGAAAACCTAAATAACTATCAGGGCTCAGGGAAGCTGGGAAAGCAAGTCCTAAAGAATACGCGTCTTGGGCTTATGCGATTTGCGTCATGAGCTCTAGCCTAACCCACAGTTCAGTCATGTAGGTGGGCACGAAATTCCGTTATAGTATTTTACATAATGCCTAACGACTTGTTACCTAGTAACTTGGGATGGTTGTTTTTGATAGTCGTCAGAATTCGCACTGACCTCATTGAACTGGTTCAAGGACAAAGAGGAGGAGCTTGAAAAGAAGGACTCTATTCCCTTGATAACAAAGAACAACCCACACACCACCTTCTAGAGTTATTGTAGAGACAATTTTAGACATAAGTGAAATGTTTTGAACTCACTATATCAAGATAACTTTCCGTCTACTTCCACTAAATTGAACTCCTGAAGACAGGAGTTCAATGCGCCCATATTTACCATTATTTATGGTAAAACCGCAGCCAGTCATCCTATGTGAAATACGTGATATCAATATAATACCGTAATTAAGACATATAAATTAGCATCTTTTCCCTGCGCCTAAACAGACGGATTTGTTAATAATGCTTAAGAGTGCCCTGAGGTCTGATAAAGTTCCGCTTTCCTTGATAGTGATCTTTGTTGTTTTCTGTCCTGGACAATTCAACTCACGCTATTCATTCTCAGTTCTCCTTACTCTGAAAAAGAATATTGAACATTGATTGGAACTATAAATTAGTCACTCCTCAACATCATATTGCAGCGACAAATTCATGGACTTTGTCTTGATTCGCTTGATTGGCTTTCGACAAAAACGATTCGTGTCTGTACATCGGTCTTTTAAACAAAAGTAAAGTGAACTGTATCCATGAAACAATTTATCACGAGAGATTGGCCTTGATCGCGCACAAATTTTCCGCATAGCGATGTAGCCAACCAACAAGGTGGATGAAGCATAGTTGAGAGAAATTTGAGCTTTCTAGCTAACAAGTTGTCTTGACTATTATAAACCATTCAGTGAACTAAAAGTTAAGTGTTCCATTACAATCACAGGCATTTTGCTATAAACCAAGCGTGTCAAATGAACACCAGTCCGCAATAAACATTGTTTAAAGCCAACAAGGCTTTTTATTCATGCATGAAATGGGTATTTTGTTCTCGTTCTGGAAGCTTCACTTTATCAAAGTGCTTGGATTACAAACTGAAATGAATGCAAAACGAGATGGAGATCAGAATGAAAACGAATGTGGTACAGTATGAAAATATTAGAGAAAATCGGATATATATTCTGCCTGGAATGCATGATGCAAGTCCAACGTGTCAGCGACTTGTTGCATGTAGTGGATTGTCGCAAGCTTAATATTTGATTTCCAAACGCCAAATTGTTATTTTAATTAAAAAGAACAATTAAATTGTCAACAAAGACTTTCTTACCTTCATTGGTCAGGTCTAGGATTCCAGCAGCCACCACACTCGAGGCAGTCAGTATAAGCCAAGAAAGACGTAAGAAAATATTCCTCATGGCTGTGATAAACCCAATGTGCGCTTAATACTCGAGCATTCGTACGATACACCCGGCTATTCAAGAGACAAAATTTAAATTTAGTCAACGCGGAAAAAAGTAATTTCTTTTGTTTCACTGTTTTATCCGGCTTCAATAACAACAAGACTACTATGAAAGTAAATTTTATGAGTGTTTATACGATATAATATATTGCCTGGCTTGTAGAACAGGAAAGAGAGAGGCGTACGATAAAGACTGAGTTTATCAAAGTCAGATACAACAAACAAGTCACTTTAAAAAACATTCAACACTGCCCGATAATTAAAACACTTGCATAATGAAAGATCAAGAGGCCATTCGAAGCTCCGTTGCGCGCCCGCCAAGTACATGTAATAATCAAGGTATATATATA
>CM042747.1:35041273-35046273 GCA_022496165.2 Catalaphyllia jardinei | reverse complement strand
GCCCAATAGATGAAAATCGGTCATCGGAAGGCAATTGATATAATCAATATAACCGATAATAATCGATTATTATCGATTGCCTCAATTAATCGATGAAAATCGATACAATCCTAGTCCTAGAAATTGCTATCGATTATATCGATTGTCATCGATTGTCATCGATCTTCAATTATAGTCGGTAACTCATGAAAGAGGATACAGCGCAACTGTCCGGTCAAATATGGATGTGATATTAATAAAGTGTGTTGTGAAACGGTACCATGAGTGTGGGTTTACTGTAACGGCAGGTGAAACATTTTTCTTCGAGAAGAAAATCGGTAGCCGTGACCGTATGGCGTTATATCCCCGCCAAAATTCGACTTTCGCTTTCGATGTTCCGTTCACATTCTATGTTTGTTGTCCGCGATTCGACATTAGAGTTTGGCAATGTGACATCGAACTTGCAACATTAGAGTTTCACAATGCGAAATTGAAGTTTGACAATACGACGTTGGTTTTCCATGCGACATTCCAATTACGTGTTTTTAATTCCACGCCTACTATCCGAGATGCTCAGTTGTCATTTTATGCTAGGTTCAACATGCTTGGTTAGTCATTTCATGCGTGTTTCAATTTTCAACTCCCGACACGCTTGAATGATTAACCGTGGTAACACGCTGTACTTTTGCGGGCTCCATCCAATATGGGGGTACGGGTGTCACGAAAAACTCAGACCTCGGACCTCAGACCCCTCGAATTTTTTTGGAAAACGATTCGTCTCGATTCTTATCACCTGAAATGTTTTATGGTCACGCAATGTTCATAAACAACAGACAGCCAAAAAGAAGCGATACATTTATCTTCTCCAGTTTATCGCTTTCGAAACGATCAAAGAGTGAAAAACTAGCAAGGTTTGAAATCGTAGCCAACACCTTTATGACATTTGCTGGTGAATATTTTACCGAAAAATAGTAAGAGAGTCGCTATAATGCTGTTCAAATTGAAGTCAGTTTTGTAAAATTTATTCCCACGCCAGTGACAAACGAAAGTCACATAAGGCTACAACTTTTAAACGACTTCAAAGCGTTCGCTAGACAAATGCGCCTACAGTATATGTTTCATGGCCAGAACAAAGAGCCACACCCCTTCTACGTGACATCTAACTGGGAGCCGTCAATTCAACCCTCGGTTGAGTTGGAAACATATTTAGAAGAGGTCAAAACACAACTGGCGGAGGTCAAAATATTTAAGCCGAGAAACAACTTGCCACACAGGGAACGCCAAGCAATTATAGAGCTTGAAAAAAACACACATATCAATATTAAAAAGGCAGATAAAGGAACCACCACTGTCATTATGAACAAAGAAGACAAAATACGAGAGGGGCAGATACTACTGGACGAAAGAGAAAACTACGAGTCCCTAGCGCTACCAATGGTAACGGAAACATCTCAAAGAGTCAAGGAACTCATTAAAGCGCTTTACCATGGTAACCATATTGATGAAATGACAGAGAAATGGCTATCCCTAACGCCAAATCCAACACGAATTCCAGTTTTCTATACCCTTACAAAGATTCACAAACCAAACCCGGTCTCAAGGCCAATCATATCTGGCTGTGATAGCCCAACAGAACGAATCTCATCATTTGTTGATTACCTCCATCAGCCTATTGCTAAAGCTCAGGAATCATTTTTTTTCCTGTAAGTTTCTTATTATTATTATCAGGGGCACTGGGGTAGGACAGGTTGGACCTCAGCCTACCACGGGGACGTGGACGTCCCCGCCCACCAGAGTCTGGGGTGACACCTTTGGCAAGTGTTCGCAGCCCCGCAGCCACCCCTGCTATGGTTACAGCATATTGTATCTAGTGGTGGCGCCACGGCAGGTGGAACTCGCCAGCCTGGGAAGGAAAACCCTCACCAAAAACCTCCGCTGCCTTGCGGCTATGTTCATTCATGGAAAAGGCTTCAGGAGTAAACCTGGAGGAAAAATCAGGAGTAGGAGCTGATCAACGATCGTGGCCTTCTTGCCTTGGAAAGTTTGGCATCGGCAAGATGAACGAAAATGGCCAGAGACTGCTCGAGCTATGCGCATATCACAACCCTTGCATAGCCAACTCCTTTTTCAAGACCAAACCTCAGCACTAGGTCTCCTGGAGACACCCGCGCTCAAAGCACTGGCATGAGCTGGATCTTATCCTGGTCAGACGAACTGCCATTAAGAACGTCCTCCACACACGCTCTTACCACAGCGCGGACTGTGACACAGACCACTCCTTGGTGTGTTGCAAGGTCAGGCTCCATCCACCGTGGCAAGAAGCAAGGGAACCCTCGCATTGACGTCACCAAGATGAGCCAGCCTGACCTAGTTGAGCAATTTGCTGAGAGGTTTGAGAATGAACTAGGAATCTCGCAGTTCGGGGACTCCGCCACTGCAAAGTGGACCACCTTGCGGGATACCATGCACCGCATTGCCTTGGCCACGTTTGGGAACAACACCTCGATATCGCATGACTGGTTCAAGGCCAAATCCGCCGAGATGACCAACATTATAGAAGCAAAGCTTGCTGCTCTGACAGAATACAAGCCGTCACCTAGCGAGAAAAATTTACAGATCCTTCGAGCTGCAAGGAACAAAGTCAAACACACTGCAAGACGCTGTGACAACGACTACGGGACAGAGCTCAGCGAAACCATCCAGACTGCAGGAATTACTGGGAACATAAGAGGGATGTATGAAGGCATCAAAACAGCAACGGGCCCAACCCAGAACAAGACTGCTCCCCTGAAATCCACCACAGGGGAAATCTTCACAGACAATAGACTACAGATGGAGAGATGGGTGGAACACTACTCTGAACTCTATTCCCGACAGAATGTAGTAACAACTTCAGCCCTTGACGCCATAAAATGCCTACCTGTCATGGGAGAGCTTGACAACGAACCCACTATTGACGAACTCAGCAAGGCTATCAACAACTTGGCCTCAAGGAAAGCTCCAGGCAGTGACGGGATCCCCCCTGACCTGATCAAACACTGCAAGACTACACTATTACAGCCTTTACATGAAGTGCTCTGTGAGTGCTGGAACGAAGGGGCCGTACCACAAGATATGAGGGATGCTAAGATCGTTACCCTCTACAAAAACAAGGGAGAACGCAGTGACTGCAACAACTACAGGGGCATCTCCCTACTCAGCATTGTGGGCAAAGTTTTTGCTCGCGCCATTCTGGTCCGACTACAGAAATTAGCTGAGCGTGTCTATCCAGAGTCGCAGTGCGGCTTTCGTGCTGAAAGATCAACAATAGACAGCTTCAGGAGAAGTGCAGAGAACAGCAGATGCCCCTGTACATCGCCTTCATCGATCTGACCAAAGCGTTTGATCTCGTCAGCAGAAAGGGTCTCTTCAAAATTCTATCTAAAATTGGCTGCCCTCCTAAGCTACTCAGCCTGATTGAGTCCTTCCACACCAACATGCAGGGGATTGTGCAGTTCAACGGCAGCACCTCTGAGCCATTCAGCATCAGCAGCGGCGTCAAACAAGGCTGCGTGCTTGCTCCAACCCTCTTTGGAATCTTTTTTGCCTTGCTTCTAAAACATGCGTTTGGCACATCAAAAGAAGGGATTTACCTGCATACAAGATCAGATGGCAGGCTTTTCAACCTCGCCCGCCTTCGAGCCAAGACCAAAGTGCGTGAAGCCCTGATAAGAGACATGCCATTTGCTGACGACGCAGCAATAAGCTCCCACACTCAGCAAGAACTCCAGTCACTGATGGACCGTTTCTCCCAGGCTTGTAAAGACTTTGGGCTCACCATCAGCCTGAGAAAAACTAACGTCCTGGGACAAGGAACAGAACCACCACCAATCATTACCATCGATGACTACGAGCTTGACGTGGTCCACCATTTCACGTATCTAGGCTCCACTGTCACCGACACTCTCTACTTAGACGTGGAGCTTGACAAGAGAATTGGAAAGGCGGCTAACCACACTTGCACGCCTCACTACTTGCACGTGTGTGGTCCAACCCCATGCTCACAGAGGAGACCAAGATGGCAGTCTACAACGCCTGCGTCATCAGTACACTGCTATACGGTGGCAAGACATGGACGACATATGCCAGACAAGAAAGAGGCCTGAACACCTTCCATATGAGAAGCCTCCGCCGCATCCTGGGAATCTCGTGGCAAGGCAAGGTTCCAAACACAGAGGTATTGTCTCGTGCGGGTCTGCCTAGCACGTTTACCTTACTCAGGCAACGCAGACTCCGCTGGCTGGGCCACGTCCATCGCATGCCAGACGGCCGCATTCCGAAAGACTTACTGTATGGCGAGCTGGCCACTGGAAGCAGACGCACTGGACGCCCACAGTTGCGATACCGTGACGTTGTGAAGCGTGACATGAAGGCTGTAGATATTGATACAGAGACCTGGGAAAACCTTGCAGCTGACCGGTCACAATGGAGAGGAGCCGTGACCAAGCACCTCAAAACAGGAGAAGACAAGCTGACACAAGCCGCCACAGAGAGGCGGGTCCGCAGAAAGCTTTGCGTCAGCTCTGTCCAACAGTCCGCATACACATGTAATACTTGCAACAAGGACTGCCATTCACGCATCGGTCTTCACAGTCATAGTCGCCGATGCTCCAGTCTAGCACACAACTAGGATGCTTAACCCATGGTCGACCCTGACCGACGGAGGCCTACTATCAGAATCCTCTAGTTACAAAACAATACTAGCGTTACTTACAGAAATTCCAATAGAATACAATACTCTACTTTTTTTCTTTTTTTTTCTTTTTTTTTTCGCGTTAAGAACAAAATTACATTATTACATTCTGAACAAATTGTACATATATACATATACAAATATAACCATATACACATACAAATGCATATATATACATATAGATACACATGTACACATACACACATATACATACATATACGTTTCTACTTAGTTGAATGACAAACAAGGTGAAAAAATCCATTTCCTTTTGAAAAAATTACTATTATTG
>CM042747.1:35021273-35036273 GCA_022496165.2 Catalaphyllia jardinei | reverse complement strand
ACAGTACCGGTGCCTGTAAAAAGACCCTATTTTCGACACTAGCACAGAATTTTTGTCGAACTCAGTCTGTTTTCCAAACCTTCGAAAAACTCTTTGAGTCTATCAATTTTGTTGTCATGTAATTTTAAAGGATTAGTCTTCGACTTTGATCTGAATCGAAAGTGAAATAAGTGTTGGTTGGCGGCGTATAGTTGCGACTTATTTACATGTCAGTAAGCTTATATCGGTCATAGTGCTTCGTGATTGATCGCACGACTTTGCCGGAGATATAAATACTGTGGGATTGGAATATAAAGGTTGTCGTTAGTATCTCTACAAATATGCTGATTAGCTTTCAGTAGAAATTTTTGAAATAGCATTTGAAAGTCTGCGGGACAAATTCCAGTAAGGGACCGGTCATTATTTATGTGGGGGGGGGGGGAGATTTTTTTTGTTTTATACATGAAAGAAAAAACGTGACCCACCCCTTTAAGCCCATTAGTTAATACTTGACCCACCACCATATAACTTTATATAAGAGGTGACCTACCCGCAACTTTAATTTATACCTCTATAAGGTGTTTCAGTTCACTGAACGAAATCAGCATACTTTGTGGACCAGCGTCACAAAAAGGAGCTCAATAGCTCCATATTACAGTCAAACTACCTGAAGCGTGAACACCTAGACATCATTACTGATTTCATTAATCGATTATTGAAAAAAAAAGTTTTCCAATCTTCAAATCAAAACCAGTTTTAAAAAAATGCTTTTTATTGAAGTCATTAAACAAAAAGTAGTAATTCAATTAAAAAACGAATTTTCAAATTGTTTTTGATTTGAAAATTGAAAAAATATTAAGTAGTTTACTGGGAATCAGAGCGTTTGAATGTCGTGCCGTGTAGCACTATGAACACAAATGATGGATAGCCATGCACCACATTCCATTATTTGTGTTCATAGTGCTACGCGGCACAACATTCTTTACCTCGTGTGGTTCCCTGATTCCCTTTGCTAGGGCTAACGCCCAGTGGGTTATTCATGGGTTAAATTAGCACTTAAATTAACACTTCAGAGTTAATTCTCTGTTCCATCATTTGTTTATAGTGCTACGCGGCACAACATTAATATATACCCTTACTTTCTCCTCGCCGCGATTCACCACCTAATCGACCCCGACTTTCTCTGTCCGACCTCGTAGCTCAGTCGGCAGAGTAACGGTAGATCTAAGCCGGAGGTCGTGGGTTCTATTCCCACTGAAGTCAAAAGATTTTTTCTTTACCTCGTGTGGTTCCCTGATTCCCCGTTACTAGGGCTAACGCCCAGTGGGTTATTCATGGGTTAAATTAGCACTTAAATTTACACTTCAGAGTTAATTCTTTGTTCCATCGTTTCTAGAGTGGGAAGCATAAACAAAGAGTTGCAATGTTTGGCTTTGCGTATTTTTAGTATGTGCTTGCTCAATTCCATCACGTTGGAAGTGGAATGCATCTCGAGATCGGCTAATGACAAAGTCAATTTTTTTAATAGAGTTATGAACGATGACTGGCGGGTCAAGAAGGACTGTTTCCTTTTGGCCGAGGAGATATGGGGTCCTCACTCTGTGGACAGGTTTGCAAATCATGAAAACACTCAGCTGCTCCGTTTCAATAGCAGGTTCTGGTGCCCTGGAATATAGGTGGTTGATGCCTTTTCTGTTTCTTGGGCGGGAAAGAACAATGCTTGACCTTCCGCTTCTTTTTGGCCATTGACGTTTATAGATGAGGGTTTGTCTCCCATATCTCCGAATTTTTCGAGATCCCCATAGATACAGATGTATTAGTTTTGGGTAATTGTAGAAATTCCCTTTTTGGTTCACCTAATTTCCGTTCAGGGGTTCTTGGATAGGCCTTACGTTTAACCCCCCCCCCCCCCCCCTTCTACCTCGTAGTGGGTTTCTCTCCAGTTTTAACGCTCTTACCACATAGGTAAGGTAAAATCTTTATTTAGACACGCTATTTCCTTCAGGACTTAAAATAATTGAATTAATCTAACTACCAAACTAAAATTATTAACAACTACTACAATAAGAGAAATGATAAAAACCTGCTTTACAATGTGGCCGTGGATAAAAAAAAAAAAAACAAAATAAAAGTTACGTAAATCAGCTATCAAAATCATAGTTTTTTAACTTGGATTTAAATACATTAAGAGAGAGGGACTGACGCATATCCAAGGGTAAGCCATTCCACAGCACAGCACCGCTGTATGACAGACCTTTTTTACAACAGTTAGTGCGAGGCTGTGGAATGACAAGCGAAGAGTCACTCTCTCTTAAATTATAGGTTAAGATATTTGAACGGAAGACAAAGTGCGAACCATTGTACATCATTATAGATTTATCAACAAGGCGTTGACGGTCCAGTTTAACCCAGTTTACCATTCCTAACAACTCATCAGTACTGCGATCGTAATTTGAAAAAGTTATGTCACGTGCAGCACGATTTTGTAATTTTTGTAATTTTTGACAGACTCTTAGAACAGGATCCCCACACCGAGCTGCAGTAATCGAGATGAGGTTGGACTAATGAATTGCAGATGGTAAGTAGAGTCTTATATGGAATCGTATGCCTAATACGTTTAATGGCGCTTATACCAGAAGCAATCTTTTTAGTCAGCTCGTTGACATGACACTCCCAAGTAAGATTTTCATCAACGTGTACACCTAAGGATTTTACAGTCGAGACTTGTTTTATCGGAAACTGGTTAATTGTTGCAGTGAGTTTCTCTGCAGGCTTAAATAACCTTTGCTTAGAACCAATCAGTAAGAATTCTGTCTTAGTCATATTTAAAGTAAGTTTGTTGGCAGCAAGCCACACACGAATACCCTCTAGGTCAAGATTGATACAATTATTCATTTCATCAACATCATTACCAGCAAAAGTAATACTAGTATACATACCCCATTAAGTACTTAGAAACTGCCAGGATTCCTTCCCCTTCTCAGAAATTCATTTTCAGATCCTTACCGTACGACAGGAAATCGAAGGGCAACGTTTTGTCTTCCAAACCCCTGACTACTAGCAGAGCGGGACAAATTCCTAAAGAGAAGCTATTGGATTAGACTCCTCTAAGTTTAGTAGTCACCGCTTTAGGTCCGGAGGAGCTACTTCCGCTGTAAATCTCATGCAACGTTCCAGATCGGCTTATCAAAGTTCACGGAAGGTGAATGAGACTCGGCTGATGACGGCTAATAATAATAATAATAATAATAATAATAATAATAATAATAATAACAATAACAATAATAATAATAATAATAACTTTATTTAAGTGTCTAATGTATTTAGCACTGTTGTGCTAATCGGGGACACTGTAAATAAATAACCAAATAGTGTAAATTAACATGAACTATTAGGAATCCCAACTGGTGGGAGGCTGACCAGTTGGCTATTTGCTCAACGTGGTCGAGGAGTTGAACTCGGGACTACCGAGAACAAATCCAGATAGTAGTAGGATGGAGGATTTGAACAAGGGACCTCCAAATTTCAAACCCGGAGCCCTAAACCACTTGACCACGCTGCCTCCCTTACGTTCGCGATAAAGTCAACTCGCGTCTTAATGTACCTTTGCACATTGAAATTTAATTTATTCAGTGTTTGTAAGAGTTAAGTTTAGACTTATTTTGTAATTTGTCATCACTTATACTTCTGTATAATGTAAGGTGTATTTTATGGCACTGCTCGACCCATTCCTTTAATACAAACCAGTTTGGATTCTTAATAGTTTATGTTAATTTGCAATATTTGGTTATTTATTCCTTTAATACTATTGCAGTGTGTTGACAAGAAGGAAGACAGCCATATCCAATCTGATGTGGAGGAACTGATCGCCAAGTCTAACGAAAACAAGTTCCAGCTAAACGAGTCGAAGTGTAAGGAACTGCGGATTTCGTTCGCTAAATCAGCCGCGGAGCTTACTCCCATTGCTATCAACGGGAAAGCAATAGAGGTTGTGTCTACTGTTAAGTTGTTAGGTCTAAATGTATCATCCGACCTCCGGTGGAACTGTCATGTTGCTGGAATAAGTAAAAAAGTAGCGAGTCGATTATATTTTCTCAGACAACTGTAAAGAGAGCGAACATTCCCGCCAAAGATCTGCTAATCTTTTACTTGACCTGTATCCGCCCAGTAACGGAGTATGCATGCCCGGTGTTTTATAGCGCGCTTCCCGCATATTTATCCGCAGAGCTAGAACAGCTACAGAAGCGCGCCATGCGAATTATTTTTCCGTTTGTACCATATAGCGACGCATTACATCAAGCCAACTTGGAGACGCTCTCCCAACGCAGGCAGTCTATCACAACTAAGCTTTTCGATTCCATTACTTGTAACTCAGACCATGAATGGCATGAGCTCTTGCCACCTCGTAACAATTGTGAATCTAATTTAACTGGCGAAAGAGGAATTTTGTCCCTCTGGCTAAGACTAAAATACATTAATATACAGCAATTGTAATTAAATTTTTAGCTACATATGTGTATATTTTTATCATATCTTTATTAGATTTCATTATTGTAATGATTAATCTAATTCAGCGTTTGGCTGCGATTTTAATCAAAATAAACTATTTATGTATCTACAATAAATTCATCATTGTTTATCCGCTTGTGTTTCGTGATTTTATAGTTTAGAGCATAAATTAATTATTTTCGGTAAGGAAGTTAAGAAAATAATTTTTATTTTATGGGGTGGTAGTGTTCTTTCTTTCCTCCAGTTCCTCGGCAATTCTCAGCCCGTTGTAATCCACGGTGGTGTGCCCGTAGTTCGAGAGGCAGTCAACTTCCGAAACGACATAATAGCAGCTTTTTTCGTCGCAGCTAGCAAATATGAACATGATGCTTAAGTTGCTTTGGTCTCTTTGAATATTTAACTCGAAAATTCAGGGTTTTATTTCACGCGTGACAACATATTTTGTTTAAAATAAAACAACTATTACCTTACCTGGGGACACTCGACGAATGTGGCAGTGGCCGAACTCGGACGACCCAGTTTTAGTAACAAATTTAAAGCTTGGAGACGCAAGTTTTCCTTTTTACAATTTGATAAAGCTTTTAGCTTTATAAATTCAATGCCATCTCCAGTAAGGACAGTTGTTCGACTGATTGGTCAATTCAAATTTTAGGCGCACCACCCGTATGCAAGGAACTTGATATATAGATTTAGCCAAGCTTAAAAGCGGAGTTCCTGGTCTGGGGTTAAGGTTGTTCAAAGCCAGATCAAGCTAACCCAGGATAAGAGAGTATTTTGATCCGAAGTTGGTACCTTTACATATTTCCAACACAATAACCTGAGATGAGCCCGCGATCCAATCGAAATTCAGCACTTAAACAAACGAATGACCTTAATGAGCTCTAAACTTGATCCTGCGATATGGTGACATGATATATTAGTCAGCGCATAGATTGTTTTGACCGGTGTCAATAGACCAATTTCGATATATTAAAATTCAGTCTTAAACAATAGACCTCAGGACGAGGTTCTGTCGAATAAGCCCCACAAACTCTGTATTTATTCCCCAGAGCCTCGTACTGAGGTCTATTGTTTTAAGCTGAATTTTAATATATCGAAATTAGTCTATTGATCATAACATGGATGCTCCATATCAAAGAAGGACGCTCTAAACCAAGGGTGCATGACTTGGTTAACCTCAGTTATTAGCTGGAGTATGACCGCCATCTTGCTCGACTCCGTGGCCGCCGTCGTCGTCGTACGCATGTGTCCACGAGCAATACCGCTAGCCATGATAACCATAGGAACATAAATTGACCAATTTAGATATATTAAAATTCAGCCTAAAACAATAGACCTGAGTACAAAGCTCTGGGGAATAAACTCTACAAGCTCCGTAGTTATTCCCCAGAGCCTCGTACTGAGGTCTATTGTTTTAGGCTGAATTTGGCCTATTCATGGATTTCCTTTTCTTTCCTATGTGGGTATGGGGCTCCGCTTGGCAGTCTTTCGCGCCGCTGGAGTTCCCCTAATAACACTCATTGAAATTCTGACCCAGTGAATTATGCTTTTACGCGAGAACCTCTTTCCAAGTCTCTTGTCTTTCAGACGTAACATTATCTGTCTTATTCTAGATTCTAACGTGATTTTCAGGATTTGGTTTAGTTATGACAAAAATATCCATGAGCGCTTCCTTTTAAAACGGAGAGAAGCGGTAACAGTTTAGAATCTGTGTGGATATAGATTAGATATCAGAAGGAAACAAGAGACCATAATCATAATTACAAACATTGACATGTTCCAAAACTGAGCTCAGGCAGTGCGGGCAACAGATTAATAATGTAATGCACCTATCAAACGCACACTAAGAGGCTAAAAAACATTTACCCTATGAAAGGCTGCTGGTTTCGTTAAAAACGAGGGCTCAACGTACATTGAATATACATACCAGTCAAGCGTGCAATAAAGTCAGTCTTTTTAAGGTGTATATTTTTTAATTGCACCAGTTAACAACTGTACATTTCCCACAAGCCGAAGGCAATTAAAGCACTTTAAAAGATGGAATCCTTGTACATAGAAGTACACTGACCAATATCTTGCCTGTCAACCGTACATATCCAACGCGAATTTTTGCTTCTCTAGTTTAATACACTCAGTTGTAGTTTTACTTTCTTGGTTAGTGTGCAACTTTTTTACATCAGCGAATTGATGCCACATGCTTTCCAGAAGTCATCTTTGTTTCCTGAAAAAGTTAAATCTTAATTTCTTTATTATTCATATAAACAGACTTATCCTTCGTTTTACCTTGCCTTTTGTTCATTTACAAAAGGTTTTGTTTCAAGGTAAAAAAGGAAGATAAAACCAATTTGACGGAACATAAATAAGAATTTGAAAGGAAAAAATAAATAAACTGAGAAACCCTGAACGAAGATCTTGCTTGCTTGAACGTCGGATCTCTCAGGCGATCTAATCAGCCAAACTTGAAAACTAAAACGATGATAACTCAAAGAATACTGCAAGACTGATACAACGTCGTGTACTTAAAACAATATTTCAGCTGGCCAGATCAGCCTTCTTCAGGTTTAGATGTTGCTAAAATATAAAAATGAAATTACAATATTATATAGTGATGAATGTCGTAACACATACTTTGAAACTAAAAGGAGTGGTAGAAATGACGAACAAAACAACGATAAAGGATACAACTGGTCTACGAAGGTTACAAGTTTCACGATCCATCACGTCTACTCATACCGTGGGGTTCCAATGTTCCTGCTAAATCTATTAAAAAGGACTCTAAACTACCCTTTATCACGACCCCTTATAACACTAGGTTACCACCGGGCTCATTTCGCTGTGGACAAGATTGTACTACTTGTCCATACGTTACTAACAGTACATAATACACTTTCTTTTCCACAGGTGCAACCCGTAACATCACTTCACATATAACCTGTAACAGCAAAAATTTAATCTAAAGGATATAGTGTAACCACAGTCATTTACAATACATTTATAATACATTTACAAACTAAGCGACCTCTGAAAGACGGATTCAACAAACATACGTGCTCTGTCGACAGAAATAACATTGGAATGGCTATGAAGCCCGGCAAACATTAAAGATGCCAAGATTTAGATTGGAAGGTCCATGACCGTGCAAAACCTTTTGTTTGCGCTCATACACTATGCATGAGTAACGTAATCAACACGTTCCTATTGGTTAGTTCTTTAGTACAGAGTAAACAACTGTTGTGTTTTGTGCACCATCAAGGCCAAAAAAGCGAACAAAAACCTACAACAAAGAACTTTGTCGGGTTTCATAACCATTCCCCTCCATTAACTATGATCCAAACCCACCACTGTTGCCGAACATTTTCTTTCTTATCCTTATCATTGCTACACTGACATGCAACCAAATCAGCTTGAACTTATTCACTCCTCAGGCGAGTCAATCAGAGAAGACAGAGAGTCCTTTTAAAAGATTTAGCAGGAAGATTGGAACCCCCTGATGGTATGAATAGACGTGATGAATGGTGAAACTTGTCCTAACTTTATCTAGTTTCTTTTTGTCGTCATTTCTACCACTCCTTTTAGTTTCGAAATACGCGTTACGACATCCACCACTATATAATATTGAAATTTCACATCTAAACCTGACGAAGGCTGGTCTGGCCAGCCCAAATATTGCTTTAAATATACGACGTTGTCTCAGCCTTTCAGTCGTTTTTTACTTACCTTGATTTCTATTTTGAAAGGCCAGTTACTGAAAAAACTGACAGAGGGTAAAAAATGTTGGCACCAGCGGAGAGGAGTTTATTTGAAAGCTATCAAATGAACTCACCTCGAGTCCCATCTGAGGTATTACCCTAGGTATTACCCGGAATGCTCCCCCGGGTGTCAGCCTAGATGTTTTCCCTGGTGCTACCCGAGGTAGTACTCCGAATGGCATCCGGGATGACTGCCAAAGGCTTTTCACTAGCATTGTCTTACTGAGAGCAGGCTATCCTTAGAATACGAAAGCTCGCCATTTTTAAGTATTCTAAATTTTTGCTAAGGAAAAAAGGGCTCAAAAAGCTATTACAATCCAAGTATTATAAGACCACAAATAAAGATGGAAAAACTCTAATATATTCACCTTGTCACACATCACTTGCTCGGTAGTTTTCCTTTGTAATATCTCCATTTCCTCAGTCATGAAATGCACCTTGTTTTTACATTTCTGAATTGCTTTTTCCAGGTCAGTTTGTTTACTGAGCACATCTTGAGCTGATCTGTGCATCTCGACCAAGAAATGTAGGTCTTTTTCTTCTTTCTTGGAATCACGTAATAGATGTGGATCTTTATACACTTTTTCAACTTGTCCTATAGGCATAGTCATAGCAGTACATTACGAAAAAATATTATTTTCACAATGACGCCTTAAGGTGGCATGATACCATAAAATATGGTGATTTTCATGAAACACTCAATGTATTGAAAATACAAGATGTAAGACCCTTGTACACAGTGGTATAAGTTTTTTTTTACCTAGCAACGGCCATAGCAACAGCTGTTTACCATAAGAACGTGGCCAAAAATACTGATTAGTTTTAACATATATAAACGAAACTTTGGAGAAAAGCTTTGAAGACATGCACAACTCGATTGGCATAATTAGTTGTCAAAGGTTTTGCCTCAAATCGCCATCACAGGCTCATTCATTTCCCTTATGAAAACGAATATTTCCTAAAACGACAGTAACTTTTTACAAAATAGAACAAACAATGCACCCCGCCCCCCATTTTAACTTCTGTCACGTGACAGACAATGATTTGTCCAAAAAAGCCTGTAAAAAGCACTGAAAAGTAGAATTAATTGCCAAAACTTAGGTTTATTGCACAGAACAATAAAAGAACTTACAAAATATGTTTCATTGACAGTCAAATCTTGTTTTGTAAGAGAGCAGAAAGTGTTGGTGCTAACTCTATACAACCCTACCTCAAAAGGCTATGGTTGGTTGCCATAGAACCATTTTGAGTAAACCCTCCACTACTCATTTTCTGTTCATGAGTGTAAAAGTACACAATTAA
Organism: Catalaphyllia jardinei; assembly: GCA_022496165.2. Taxonomy (NCBI): domain Eukaryota; kingdom Metazoa; phylum Cnidaria; class Anthozoa; order Scleractinia; family Caryophylliidae; genus Catalaphyllia; species Catalaphyllia jardinei. The sequence continues at coordinate 35,026,734 of CM042747.1, read as the reverse complement.
TCTTATTTCACCAAATGTAAACGAACGTTTCGGTCAATAGATAGGGTACCATACCACCTTAAAGAACAGCAGGCTATTTCAGAGTGATCTATACAAGAGCTCTGGATAGAAGTATTCAATTTCATAAGAAACACGCATGTGGCTAAGGATTTTAAAAGAGGAGTCTTAATAGCACATTCCCCAGTTGACCTAAGCCTCTCTATGAAAGCGAGGCCTCTTACCTGGCCTCTTTCACAACCATTTATATTAAAATAAGTTTAATTTGAATGAGATCTCATTTTTATATCGGAAAGGATGGATACCAAGACTTGCTTTGAGAAAGAGGCTAAAGGTAATTCGGAAATGGCCTATTTAGATAAACAAACTCAATTGTCATCACATTCGTATCTTAGAGCAGTCTGTTTTTATTTACAGACAGTGTAAGCCAGGCATATTTCATCTATAATGATTTTAAACTTTCTATCGAAGACCTGTATCTGAGTATAAAGGTAAGTGCCATGCTAGTACTCACTTGTTTGCTTTGCCAGCTGACTTGCCTCAGTCCAGGGCTTTGCTAATTTGGGACTTTGACTAGACTAAAATAGTACAGATTTCATGATTACAACAGGTTGGAGTGATGAATAATATAAAAGTGCACTGATCAACATTACACGAGCGTGGACAAAGAAAAAATCTGAGTCCCCCACAAGAATCGAACCCATGACCTTCCAAACAGCGGGCGGGTGCTCTATCCACTGAGCTGCGAGAACTCATGGAGAGCAAGGTTAGTTAACTGATTTCATATGTGACAGGCGTCCTGCATTCTGCTGGTGAAATGACCTTGATCTCATGCATGAGTTCTCGTAGCTCAGTGGATAGTAGCTCGTGCCATGTTCATCAATTCACTTTTAACATTTCATCACCGAGCTTAAAATTCACCATCTTTATTCATTTATCATGATTAATATGGTTATAAATGAAATAGAGGATATTACTTGGCCGTGCGGAGATACAAAATTTTTCTTCCAGTGGTGAAGAATATTTCACGAGTGAGCGCAGCGAGCGAGTGTAATATTATTCAAAGCGAAAAAAGAAATTTCGTATCGAATAGTGGCCATAAAATGTTCCATTTGTTGTATAAACCAATGAAATCGCAGACCATTTCACTTTCTTCCTTCATGAACTAAGAGGAACTAATTAGCTGTCTCTTACCTTGTCAACCAAGCCTTCTTGAATATTTCTTTCTTTCAACATTCCTCCAAGGCATCCATTCTTTGCTTGCCACATTGCAATTCGTACATCCCTTTCAGCTTTTCTTTGCTGTCCCCTATTACTACCACACGAAGCGTTTCTTTTAGAGCACTCGGTTTCCTTGAATATTTCGTTTTTAGCAGACTGACCTAAAGTAATTTTGGGAGTTTGCCATGCTTTCGGCTTGCTGATATTCTGTTTGCACACCAAGGGAGATACCGGCTTTCTTGAGGCCCCGTAAAGAGCCCTGTTACGACTGGAAGCCAAGGAATTTGATTCTCTATTTTGATGTTTAACTTCGCTCCTGTCTCTGACTTTACCTTGATCTTTGTCAGTTAGTTCGCTTGTTGTTTCTGGACTACCGATACCTTTCAGCAAGTTGCTAATCCATCGTTGGGTGTCAATTCTCCTTTGCTGTGTAAACTCTGTGCCAAAGCTGTTTGCCTGTTTGCACATATCAGCACTGATATCTTGCTTCTCAAAAAGAAATGGACCCGACCTTTCATTTTTTTGCTGGTTTAACCTTTGGAGAGCGACGTTTTTGGGCCTGTCTGGCATATAATGCTCATTTGTGGTCAAATGTTTTTCTTTTCCAGCTTTCAGTGTCGAACTTCCCTTTTGTGGTTGCTGTGGGTTCATCATTGTTCCATACACGAGCTCATTTATTAGCTGCTCCTTGTTTAGCTTAATATCAATAGTTATAGCATCGATAAAACCATTGTTATTAGGAAGAGTTGTTTTACTGCCACTCGTGGATACTAATTTGGAATCATTTAGTTTCAACTGTAAAACCTTCTCTGGCGCACTCTGCTCTTTCTTTTGAAATTTAGTATAGTTTTTCGTTTTAGAATCCAGCTCAGCTATCAAACGCTCGACGTCCCTTTCAACAGTGCTAAATTCATTTGAAAATAAGTTTGTACCCGTAACGAGTCCAAGCGAGTAATCTCGCTGTGTTCCATCCACCGAATCAAAGAGTTTGCGTTGTTGAGTAAGAGATGATGATTGCACGGAGTCAGCCAGCATGCTCTGCTTTGGAGTTCTGTTTTCTTTTTGCCTGTTGTAGATGGAAGGTTCGACCTTTCTGTCTAATATTGGTTTTTCTTGTCGCATTTTAATAATAGAGGTTTTGTCGATGTTAGCCGTGTTCTCCTCTGTCTCTTGCTTGGGTTTCCGTTCTGGATGAGCTCTCTTTAAAGAACAGTCGTTTGTATTACGAATAACTAATTCCTCTGAGCCAGCTGGGGGTACTAAGTTAAGACAGAAAACACTGAAGTATATATATCAGCTTCATCTAGTGTTCGAGGTTTGGTTCACTCAAAATGATTTTCTAAAAAACATATAAATTGCCCATATTTACGTGCGTAAGATCTGTGTAGTATGCGGCTGATGTTTCTGCTAAGTACGTTTTAAATGTCCTTAAGGGAAAGCGAGAAATGCTACGACTTAAAATAAATTCCTGTGTATAAATTTTTGGAAATAAAAGATCGAACACTATCCACCATGGTTGCCATTAGGGCAGTATTTATGGCAAAAGAACAACCACAACAACAAACTCAGTTAAAGCGGTTTAAAGATGATTTGTTTTTGTATTTTGGCGTATTTTACTCAAAAAGGATTGTTTCCCCTATTAGGTAAACTTTAAGAGATCGTTACTTTTCCTCCCATATTGTCAAACCGTGGAGAAGAACACAAATCAAGCTGGAAATATGAGCGCAAAATTTTCTCGGATGGCTGTTTTCGATCTCCGAGCCGGAAAATCCGGGCTAGCTGTTGTCCGGCACCATTATCAACACATTAACATACAGTAACATTCTAAAGACAAGCTAACAAAAACGTGTTTACGTTACTTTCTTGAATAGTACCTGCAGCCTGCGCTGTTGCTTTCTTTTCTTCGAGAGTAATGCTCTCCGCACCATTTGCTAAGAGGAATTTACCAATATTGGCCTTCTTGTCAGGATGTTGTTTGGCTATTGTAATTGATCGTTTGAACGCTTCTATCATTTGCTTTATTCCAGCGTCTTCAGAATTCTGCCAAGGAATAAGCACTTCACAAAATGGCTCCACAGAATCTATGCTATCAGCTAATAAAACGTCAGTTGCATCAAAATTGGCGAGAAAAACATCAGCAAAAGGTTCCATACTGTCAAATGTATCTGTTGCGACATCAGCGTCCAGTTTTACCAGGCTGTCGTCCCTTTTATCCATGGGCATGAGAGCAAAAGGACTGTTATTAACCTTTGTATCGTTTCGACTCCACCCATAACATCCTTTTAGGGCACTTTCCTTGGATCTCTGAGTTTTCTGTCTGTCGTGTTCGCCAGTTTTCGGAACTGTTGAGTGGGTAGGCATATTTTTCTTGCGTTTCTTTGGGGATCGTGGAACATCCTTTGAGATTTTCTCCTTGAACGAAGTTACGACTTCTCTGAGTGAGCTTCTCGCGTTTTCCTTTTCATTTGCAACACGTTTCAAGCTTCCATCTGTGTTAGTCTCTTCACTGAAACTGACCGACTTCCGCTCTCTTGACAATTTCGCCTTTGCCTGTCTGATAACTTTGCTAAGCCATTCCCTAATGGCCTTCTTAGTCTTCTCTGTATCGTTCAAAATTGGACTGTCCCGTAACGAACAAGGTTCATTTGACAAAGGTGCTCCAAATATCTCTTTTCTTCTATATTCATCTCGAATGCCGGATTTACTTATCACGTCATTGCCACATACTGAGGTACTACCCGTGTTTGGTGGCCTTGTAACGACAATGTGCGAACCAATGGGACTTTCCAAAGCCTTTTCGTATAATGAAGGAGGCTTTAACGCTTGAACCTGGAGGAGCTGGTTGGTTTGTACGGTGCGTAACTTCTCTTCATTAAATTTCCCTATAAACATTTTGAGACGTTCTATTTCTTCATTAGATTTGAAAAGATTCTCTTTCACCTCCTGCAGCAGAATCTCCGTTTCGGTCTTGCTCTCTGTGAGTCTTTGTATTTCCTGATCCTTTTTGTATAAAGTTCTAGACTTGATATTGATCTCTTGGCGCAATTCAGAGTTGGTCGAGTTCATGTCTCGCGCATTACTAAGCAGCTCTTCGATTTTCTCCCTTTTCTTAACGCATTGACTAAACCAGTAATCCGAATTATTTACAGCACTGTTCAGTTCGTTCTCTAAGGACAACAGCCTTTGTTTCAACAGATTCTCGGATTCTGTTTCCTCTTGCAGAGCCGCTTGCAGCTTTCGAATATGATTCTCGTCGTTTTTCCTAATGGTTCCAGAATTTTGCTTAACGCTTTCTTTGATCCTCGTATTAGAACAGAAACCTGTTTCTTCAGGAGCCTTTCGTTGGTTGCCTTCAAGACGAAGTTCGATGCTCTCCATACTAGCAAGTTGGTTGTTATCTAAGGCTTCAGCTTTTGATACTGATGGTAAAATATGTGATGAAAGCACTGACTTACATTCCTTGATAAGTCGCGAAACACCAGAAGTCGCACATTCTGGAGCGTTCTCCAGACTTGCTGACCGACACTCTACGTTACTGCTGTTGGTTGGCATGTCGGCAGCTTTGTCTTTCATAGTATTACTGGCTCTTCCATCTTTTAACTGATCACAGATACCGAACGCGTCATTGGAAGAGGAAAAGCTTATTCCTGTCAGCGACGATGCTGACGAGAAAAGTTCAGCAGTTGATTGACTAGACAAGGTTTCTGTGCTACCGCTTGCTGACAAATTGCGGACATCAGTATTTAGCTTGAGATCTTTACCCGGCTGAAAAAAGTCAGAAAAATATTTGAGCAGGACAATGAGATAAAAATTAAGATACTAAAAGGAATGATACTAAGTATTACTAAAAACAGAAGCCTGTAAGGTTTCTACAAAAGAAAATCGGTAAACATCTCCATTTTCTTCGATTCCATCATTTCAAGGAGGATGCTTATTTTTTACAAGTAGTAGTAGTAAATTGGCTTTTATTAAACTTAGAACAATGACAATTAAACAATCACCTTGACTGCTTCAGAATCAGGTTCATCGATATCCTCCTCCTTTGTTTGACACACTTCTGTCTGTTTTGTTTCTGTGAATCCACAAAGAAAAGGAATTCTAACCCTTACATATAATTTGTCAAGATTTAATAAATGTAACCTAGACTAGACTAGACTATCCTACGAAACAACATTCCTACTTAACATTTCCCTTGTATGATAATGATAATGATAATGATAATGATAATGATAATGATAATGAT
>CM042747.1:35009651-35021263 GCA_022496165.2 Catalaphyllia jardinei | reverse complement strand
ATAATGATAATGATAATGATAATGATAATGATAATGATAATGATAATACTAATAATAATAACTTTATTCAAGTGTCTAGTGTATTTAGCACTGTAGTGTTAATTGGGGACACTGTAAATAAGTAACTAAATATTGCAAATTAAACATAAACTATTAAGAATCCCAACTGGTGGGAGGCTAACCAGTTGACTATTTACACAACGCGGTCGAGGAGTTGAACGCGGGACTACCGAAAACAAATCCAGATAGCAGCAGCAGTAGGGTGCAGGATTTAAACCAGAGAACTCCATATACAGTGCTCTTGGGCACATAAGCCCATGCCTTCAAATGAACAGACACATTTTTACAGAAGACAATGCGATTAGCTGCGTTACTTACTGTATACACTGGAGGCCACATTGGAGGCTAGCTGTGTTCTGTTGAAAATCCCTGAATCTGATCGATTCTCTAATCTTTTCAATTCGCTGACAGATAACTATCGCCCGCGCTGCCGCGCTTAATTTTACGCTTAGAAATACGCACATGCATGCATTTGTCGATTTTGTGCCGTAATCCTTTAGAGTGTTTTCTAATACAATAAGACTACTTGCCCTTGTCTTCTAAGAGCGGTAGTGAACTCGGCTAGGCCTTTTTGCCTGTCGTCCCATAGAAAACTTGGGCTGGCAGTCTAATTGTTAAATGTATACGATAGATGGCGACTGAACTGGGGCAACCGAGCGTAGTTATGGAACTGAATAGCAGCGGCCTTGTTGCGTTTTTGCCAAGATTATTTAACTGAGGCTACAATTCCAGATAAGAAAAAAGTAGTGCAAAATATGGAATGAAGATTCATGGTGACGATAAGAACAGCAGCAGGTCCGGCTTACTATTTTGTAAACAACTGAAAGAAGTTCATCTTCCTTATTAAGAAGTAAAAGGGAGACTAGAATAGGTTCATTAAAGGGAGCGGCCTTTTTAACAGGCCAGCAAATAACTCATTAATCTAGATCGCGCATTCAATAAAGGCAAAAATACCAGATCAGCTCTACCATGGAATCAAATATGAACTATCTAGGCTATCTAGCTAGTAACGTGCGATAGACGCCTTTAGTTGAGACTAATGGAAAGTAGAAGAGACTGAAATTGATTGATCTGCTAGTGCACTGTTGTAGATGAATCTGGTCTGCAGTTACCCAAGTCTCCAGTTCCCGTTGAGCCACACATGCGCCGGTGGTGTGACTACTGTTTTTATTTCCTGTTGAATCACGCGACCCCTACCTTCATTCCCTGTTGGCTCGACGTTTGAAACCGGTTCTCCTAAGCCCGTGAGACGCATTATTGTTCCCGTGAATATTTCTTCCATTATTTTCATCATCGATTGAAGAACTTTATTGGCGTCGTTCCTATCAATTAGCACCTAAAAAAAAGATTAAGTTAGATTGCACCAGTTTTTAATTGCGTTACTGACTTTCCTTAGAATTCAATGAACAAGTCCGAGCAAAGACAAGCTTTTCTCCCTGAATATTATTCCGAACAGCGGTGTAAAGGTGTTTTCTCTGGCCACTAATCCAAAAAGGATATTGACAACAGTGTATTCAACATAGGTAGCATTCATTGCAAATGGCGATTTTACTTGGAATAATTGCTTTGGTTTTCTGTTCGTAAGATTCCAATAACTAACAATTATGCACCGAAGGGGAGGTAAATATTCACCACTTTCAGCGACACTGGGGTGGACAATTGTTTTAGTATATACCACACAAGCTGAATAACTAGCGGACCAAAGAGTAACTTTATTTGTGAAAATGTACTGACAAAAGCCATTCTGTTTTTCTTCGGCTGTTCGGAGGTGAATAGTACTTGGCTTATCACCTTCAGGCTGGACAATCAGCGTGCGCTAAAAGTACTATTCACTTGTGTGGTATATACTGGCACATATTATTTGTCGCGTCAGGTTCTTGAGGCTAAAGCAAGAGCCGAGGAACGTGATTGTTGGACTGTTTAATGTCACCGCAACCAGGTCTACCAGATTTACACAACAACAACCATAAAAAAGTGCAATAGCTACGTGTTTACAATTGTCCTAAGATAACGATTTACTGACCAATCGGAATGTGCGCACACCTGTTTTTCTCCCGACTGGGCTTGTGGTAACCCTTTTAACTCAGCCTTTAAGCGCTCTCTCTCAGCCTCATGCCAGCTCAACAGGTCACGAATACTGTCTGGATCCAAAGTTGTACTTCTTATACCAGAGGGAATATAAACAACGCCTTGACGTTTGGTTTGAAGCAAAGTCTTTGATAAACCTGGCACTAGAGACGAGGGTTTATAGCAATGGAGGGCGTCTTCGTCATCGCCAGACACTGAAACACGTCGAGAGAGTTCTTTCATCATTTGGGCTCTTAGATCTGCTGGCGTCTGATCACTTGAAGCTCTTCTTGGAAACTTGACTCGTGGAATAGGAAGTGTGGGAGGTGGTGGAACGTGAGCTAAATCTTCATGATCATTGCTTCTTACTGATTTCCCTTTCAACTCTAGAAGCAAGTTATTTTTTAACTGTCCCATTTCTTTGTCGCTCAAATTCATTGGAACATTCAGAACTTTTGGCTTCTTCTTACGAACCAACTCTTCATCTCTTTTTGCAGCCATTTCCTGGAATCGCTCTCCAAGAACGTTGTTAAGTTTTAGAGCAAAACTGTCTTTCCACTTCTTGATCTTGCGAAATGCTTGTTGCTCTATTTCTGATGCGTACTTAGGACTGTCTGTCAGAGGGGAAACTGAGGCGAGTGTTAATCTCCGCCCAGCGTCCTTTTCCTTCCATAATTTGACAGCAGCTTCAACTGTGGTTAACTGATCATCGCTACTTTCTGATGAAATGTTCTAAAGTAACATATAAATATATGTTACTGACCGGCTGGGAGGTCCGTATTGTGAAAAACTGTGACCGAGTTCTTGAAAATGCTTTACGAGGCCGCAGGCTGACCGCCAGGCTGACCAGCGTTAGCCCGATATCACAGTTTTTCGCAATACGGATTGTCCTAAGCCGGACAATAACATGTTTATCTCTTTCTCTGCAGTAAATTGGCTTAAAGTGAATTTGTTTACTCAACTTTGTTATTGAATTGGCTTACTTCCCGTCTACAAATCATTCAGGTGTACTTAAAAAGATGCTAACGACCGAACGAGCGATTAACTGAGGTGCTAGAAAAAAAGGTGTATTAAAGACCATATATATTTATGAAGTGGTGTACTGTTTAACAATGATTTGACATAGAAAGACACAAGTTTGTTGTCGTCAGGTATCTTTACTGTCTTAATAGCGTCAATAAAGTTCTCCGTAGATTGTAGTTTGCGTCTTGATTTGTCAGTTGGGGGTTGCAGTGTGGTTGTCAAATACTTAGACAGTTGATACGTAGGGGACCCACAGAATGAGACTAGAGGTGTCGTATATCGTCCGGGTTTGTACAGTTTCGGTAGTCCGTAAAGGTTCGGTGGTTGTCAGTAGTACTGAGCACTTCAGTCGATAGTAGTGCCGAGTGTAAATAGCTTCAGTATTTTTGAGATTAAGTAACAGCAATAGTTAAAATATCCTTTTATACAAATTGACAAAAACTTGAAAAACGTGGGGTCTGTTTCGCAAGTTCCTCCTTATGCGATTCGTTTACTCTTTTGATGTTTTTGTTTCAATCTTTTCACCCTTTTTGACTTTCATTTGTTTCCTTGAAGTTATTCTGCCGTTTTAAGCCATTACTGTGATTGTGATCCATGGTCAGCTGGTAAAAGCTTAAATTCCGAGTGTGACGTGGGACCTGTATATAGAACTTAGCTTATCATTCATTGTACCGTCGATTATATCTGATTTTAGCTGATCGTGTCGGTTCCAAGATGCTTACACAGATCGCTTATCTTACCACTTCGCAGGAACTCAAAACTTCGTCAGTCACTTGGTTTACAAGAGAAACAGCCGATTGCCTCTTCTGCAAATTGTAACAGTATTTAAATATTAGTTTGTACAAAGTGATCTTTTCGGTTTGGACAAATTAAACGAAAGCTAAGTTATCTTCAGAGTCAAGAGAAAAGTTGTTTACCACTCCATTGTGTTTACTGATGGGCTATTTTTGCTGCAGAGGTATTCCATTGAAGTATAATAAAAGTTTCGACCCAAATATTAGATAGATAGATAGATAGATAGACCGTTTATTTCTAAAACACTCTGCAGGTAGGTTAATTAAGCATCGAGCAGATCAAAGTGCCAGTCTATTCTTCGATTTGTTAGACTGGCTGGCTGGTTTGTGTTCAGTCACTCTCCTGTTAAGGATTCTATAATCTCACCTGGCACTCGAAGCATTTGATCTTGTTAAGGCATTATAGAATGAACTTTTTAACGTAGAAGATGTAGAAAAAAGCTCCGAATAGGTTTAGAAAACCGACACCCCCCCCCCCCCCCAATACTCTGACAGGGTGAGCTTCTGGATAAGCGAGCGGAGCCCCATACCTTAGATAGTTCGCTAACCTATCGATCTAAAAACAATTGGTTGTTACGTGACTGTCCGTACGTACGTAGGTCCGTCCGTAGGTCAAGCCCAATACGGTTAAAAATAAGAGTGTAGCACCATTACCATAGGTATATTAATGATATTGGAAAGCTGTTAAAACAAGTTATGCGTTGACCAGTATTATGTGATCATACCGCGTGCTCTGGTTCAGAGGTCAACGCGGTCAGAGGATGATTGCGTGACGAGCCAAAGAATGTCTACGTAGGAGGCTACTGATATATTGACCACGTAATTTCTTACAGTGGCCCTATTCTCCCAAAGAAGAGCTATGACTGACAATGATGAATTTCTAAAGCCCCGGCCAAACGATAACAACATATCAACGCAACACATCCCAACATTGTTGGTACAGCATTTGCAAGCTCCGACTAAACGATCGCAACATTGTTGGGCGCAACACGTTGCACTTGTTTGGCCATCCTGTTGCAACGTATTGCAATGTGTGGCGACACGCTGCGAGTTAAAACTCGAACTAGTGCGCATGCCCAGGCGCAACATTGTTGCACGAACCTGGCCAAACGACGACAACAGCATGCAACATTCACAAATGTTGCATGAAAAATTTGACCATTTTCAAACTGGAGCCAGCAACACCCAACATCTCGAAACATGTCGCAACAGGGTGGCCAAACGCACGCAACATATTGCACTCAACAATGTTGCGATATGTTGCGTAGAAATGTTGCCATCGTTTTGCCGGGGCTTAATATCTTGGTTACGCTTATAGTTTTTTAAAATCTAACTCGAAATAATAGCGCAACCACACGCTCAACAATTACATGGTTACAATTGATCATTTTTTGAGTTTCTGACCCGAGGAAAACAAATCCTCTTTTTGTTATATGGTTAATTATTAAAATTAGGAGCTTCGCTTTAAGGTTTGGCTAAATCTGCATATTATTTATCAACCAAAAAGGTATAGTGTAAAAATAAAAAGCTGTAATTTTATCTGTTAATTTAAATTGTGAGAAAATAAAGTATGTTATGTTATGACAAAAGAACAGAAATCACTTCTTTACTTCTTCAGCTTCCTCCACCAATGAAAACGATGGCTGTTTAGTGATTGAATTTCTTCGACTACGATTTATCCATCGACCCATCACCTCATCACCACCTAGACGTTCTTGTGATGAAAACCACTGATCAATAACCTCATTGTCGTAGTTATCAACCAGTGACATCACCGAAGAAGAACATGACTTAACTGACTCAAAACTGAGTCCTGCAGAAAGAAAACTGGCCTCTTCTTTGAGCTTTTCCAAACCCTGTTCGCGAAATCGCAGTCGCGATGGAGATGCCTTGACCTTGTATATTGTTTCTTGAAATCGTGAAAGCCGTTTCTCTTTCATATCAGGAAGGCTCCAAGTTCTGACAGGAAGTTCAGGCGCCATTGAAACAGGTTCCGAATAGGACCTTGGCCTGCTGGATGGCTTTCGCCAAGAATGAAGGAAACTTTCAACATTATCGCCCAGCTCCTGCGAATCCTCAGATTCACTACTGATTTCACACTCGATGTTCTGGGCGTAATCCTCAAATAGGGACGAAAGAGACAATACAGAAATTGTAGGAAAATTTTCATCCGCAAGGTTATCTCCCGATAAATGAGGCATAATTCTAAAGCAAGACGTTCGGTGAACAAATGAAGAAAGCTTATCATCTCTTGGCGCCGACTGCGTGTCGATGTGAGGAAATGTTGTATAGCTTTTAGTTTCCCTCAGATACTCAGCAGGGGAGATTCTCGGGGTATTTAAAGTAGTAGAGTCACTAAAAGAACGTCGTCTTTGTTCGTTAGGCAGCGATCTGAAAAGAGCGTATGACCAGGATGAGTACCTCAACTCTGCTAAGTAAAACCTGATAATCGGTGGTATAGAAAGCTTGTAATCATGTGTAAATACCAGATACAGATATGCTGAAACTCAAGTTGGTGTTCATGTAAAAATCATATATTCTTTCAGTTTTGTAATAAATTCCGTGAACTTAGCACTTATTACCTCAAGACAAAAACACTTCGGCATTGGTCGTCTTGCTTAACTTCAGAGTCAATTTTGTTTCCTGCTGAATAGAAAAAAGCTGATTATATACTAGCACTCCGCAGCCAGTCTTATTCCGTTAGGTGGAATCAAATGATGTTATGTATCCAGCATTCAATTTATAACTTAGGTCCCAATTATTATTTGTAAACACATATTTTTTCGATGCAGTTACATGGCGACAGAAAATAACAAATGAAGCCGCATCATTTTGAAAGTGTTATAAAACTGCAAAGTTTTAACAACGACCGTTTCTTGTGCGGAAAAAAGCAGGGCAAACCTTGGCAAGAAAAATCTCTCATTATAATGGGAAAACTGCAATCTTTTCAGATTAAGTAAGTTACTTGTTGACCTCTATTGGTTTCCTCACGTTTTCCTGCTTTATGATGCTTGTTTTCACTGCTTCAATTTCCAGGACTCGATCTGGGCCGATCATTTTCGATGGACTGTTTCGCGTCATATTATATACATACTGAGATTTACTCACAGTTTTCTTCACAAGAAAACACGCTTAAAAAGTTCTGACAGCCAATCACAGCAGCGAAATGCCGTCCTCACACATGCATAAAGCGTATTGTCCAATCAAGCGGAGAGACTTGTCAAAACATACCACTGATTTCATTCAATCAGTTCAAGTTCCTTGCGTGCAAACCTCCGTAGCGGGAAAACTTTCGGGCCAAAAGTACAAAAATACTTGTACTTGTGACAATGGCTCAAGGATCCACGAAATTTGAGCATTTAGAAAAGTCAATTGAGGACTATATTATCGAGCAACAAAACAAAAATACAAGAGCTAAGACGACGAGACATGTGAAGTTACTAAGTGAATTTCTGAGAGAAAAACACCACCAAAGAAATCCTGAAGACATCCAAGCCAAAGAATTGAACGAATATCTCCACGAGTTTACCCTCATTGTGAAGCTAAAAGACGGTAAAGACTTTGAACCTAGCTTCAACTCTTAGGTCTGTTTTCAAGTTTTAATCGACATTTGAAAGAATGCAAATCTCCCGTCAGTCTCATCGAAGACAACGCTTTTGAACGCGCAAGAAAATATTTTGAAGTTAAAAACAGGCAACTTAAAAACATAGGCGGCTGAGGGGGAGGGTCGGGGGGGGGGGGGACGGAACCCCCGAACACAAAAATTTCGGGGGGCCCAAACCCCCCCCCCCCCCAAGGTTTCCGTCCCGAAAATATGGGTAACGCGACAGAGGATTGGTTTGGCAAAATATTCCGGTTAGTGATGTTTTCAGAAATCGTTTTACAATGGTCGCGCTTGGCGAAATATTATAGGGAGCTTAAGCACGCGCGTTTTCCAGACGCGGACGCCAACCGGAAGAGAACATTTCGCGTGCTAGGAAAGTACTGTCTCCTAGATTTTTATACTACTTCCTTTCTATTGGAGAAAAGATACTTAGCAATGTGAATGCGGTTTTGTCCGGCCAAGTTAAAAGTGTAAACAGCTCACTTCCGGTTACCGTCCGCGTCTCAAAAACGCGCGTGCTTAAGCTCGCTAATTTTCGAGGACTCTTTGAACAGCTCTATCCCGATTTCGACAAGCCAATCAACTGCTGCCTTTTTCGATTTAACTCTGTTTCCCATTGACGCAACGGCGGCCTTTGCGTCAGTGGGAACCCTGTCAAATGCAAAGCCAAAAGATCAGATTGTATCGGGAAAATGAACCGTCGCAAATCTAAAAACAAGAATACTGCTTATTCACACGTTTTTCCAATAGGTCTGGATATATGATGTATATAGGAAATAATTCATATTTGAACTGCGGTTATAGATGCAAGTGAAGTATGATCCTCAGAGTAAATTTTCCAATTTAAGCAACTGGAAAGGAGCCTGAAAAAAAATCAGGGCTTCAACGGGATTCGAACCCATGACCTTCGCGATACCGGTGCGATGCTCTACCAACTGAGCTATGAAGCCACACATTGGGAGCAAGGTCAAATTATTGAGTTCATATTTTCCCGTGCAGTGAAGTTATGTGATGTATATAGGAAATAATTCATGTTTGAACTGCGGTTATAGCTCAGTTGGTAGAGCATCGCACCGGTATCGCGAAGGTCATGGGTTCGAATCCCGTTGAAGCCCTGATTTTTTTCAGGCTCTACACTGCACATTTAGGGACACATTGGACACTGTAGACATTTCAAAGAAGTTTGTTCGTGCAAACGAACAACGCAAAAGTCATTTTGGAAAATACGAGTAGAGGTATGTGTTTGACTTGGTGTACGATGAGCCCTCCCTCCCATCTCCCTCCTCCCCCCAACCCCCCCGATGTTTTAAAACACTCCGCCGCCTCTGTAAAAGGAGGGCAAAGGTAATAGACCTAAGGCAGCAGAAGCCCTAAGCGACGATGAGATCAATATTTTCTACGAAAAAAGATACCTCCTGGGAATTTTAAAAGGAGAAGATTGATTGACTTTGGCTCTTGGGCGAACGAGATCCTGTTGTTGTTTTCAGCATATATTCTGAAAAGAGACCAGGGGCTATGAACAAACCAGATGCACCATTTTATCTGGGTGTTAATCATAATACAAAAAAATCTCTGATAAAAGTGGTTTAAAGCCTATGTAATGGGAGTTAACAAACTTAAAAGTCAAATGAAAAAATATGGCTAAGAAAGCCGGTCTTGACAACTTACGAACCATACACGGCGCTCGAAAACGAATGATTCAAACACTGAATGATAAGGATATTCCTCCTAGGGGTGTTACTAAATAGATTAACAAAGTAAAGAGTAACGAGTAACGAAGTAACGATCACCGAGTAACGGTAATTTTAAAGGGTCAAATATTTCGAAATCTTCTAAAAACACGTAAAATCGTTTGAAACAGTAAAATTGAAAGAAGCATGTTTGTCAAGGTATGAAAAGGCATTCCGCTATGTTTTTGTGCCTGTATATCATTCCATGTCCACTACTGAAATATGAAATGATTTTCCATAATCATCATAACCCCGGAAACAACCGAAATGACTTCTATCTAGTCGTGATTATCGTAATATGATGTCTGCTCTGAAGACGGAATTGAGATAATTATTCGACCACTACGACTGTCAGGTGATCGACTTCCTTCCACGATCTGACGAAGATGATATTAATTTCAGGATGTCTGGGGCATTGGCAGTCTGGGGCATTGGCCTTTTTCTTATAGTTTTAAACTTGGGCAGCTCTGCGTATAATTTTGAAAACATTGTCGAACGAAAGAAAAAATATGTACTATCCAAATCCTTCCTAAGGCGCCGTATCACGTGTACATGGAATGATATAGGTGGCTGTTTATACATGAATCAAAAACACAGCGCAATGCCTTTTCGTACCTTAGCAAACATGCTTCTTTCAAATTTTACTGTTTCAAACGATTTTACGCTTTTGACCCTTTGACTTTTTTCCCGTTACTCGGTTTCTAGTTACTTTTGGTTACTCGTTCTCGCTACCTTGTTACTCTGTTTAGTAACACCCATCCTCCTAGTGATATAATGCAGTTATCAGGACACAAAAATGTGCAGAGTATTAAAAACTACAGTCATGTTTCACAAGAACGACAGAAAAGTATGTCAAAAATATTGAGTGGCTCGACTTCAATGGTTCAAACTGAGACACACTCGGTTGCCGAAACAACAAAATTCAACGGCGACAGCAGCAGGGCTATTTAAGGGTGCTGTGATTGACTCTTCAGACGACAACGACAGCCCACCTGCCTTTGACATAGAAAGAGTCAGCTTCGTTAAAATGCTAAGTACTTTTTTTCCTCTTCATTCGGTATATTTCTTGTTGAATGAATACGCACGAAAAACTTATTCGTTTTTATGAAATTTTCATGCTGTAGGCTTAGTTAATTCAGTTCAGCATTTTATTTTACTTTTCAAAATAACTTGTAACACACTTTTTTGTAAGTTATTTAGAGAGCTTTCAAAACTACATGGATACTTAAAAAGTGATTCAATAAAACACCTTGAATTTCAAGAAAATCCCAGTTTATATACAATAAACAAACTTCATCATGGAAAGTTTTACGATATTTACGCACTCGATACAGTTGCTCGCTCGCAAAGCCCCGCTCGTTCGTTTTGTGAAAACAAATTCTTAAGTAAATTTCGAGCGTCGGCGCTTTCCATGAAGAAATCAGACTTTTTTCATTCCAGTGTCATTTGAAAAAGATCTGGCTCATAATGTAGTTGTCATAACAGGTCCTATATATACATCAATCAATCCTTGCTACACTCCCCAAACATTAGCGATCTCTTTTAGAGAAATGTTATAAGGTCTTCTTGTTTTCCTTTTCAAGATGTTTTGTTATTTACATCTTGACTAACTCTTTTGTCGTGTAAATGAAAAATGGTCCAGGGTGGGAATGCTGGAATAGACTAATTTCGATATATTAAAATTCAGCCTAACACAACAGACCCCAGCAAGATGCTCTGGGGAATAAACCCCACAAACTCTGTATTTATTTCCTGGAGCCTCGCTCTGAACACCGGTGCAAATTACACATCATAAATCTGGATTATGATTGGGTGAGAGACAATAGGCAATTTTCTAAGCCAATGATATCCCGTAAAAAGATGACGAAAATTCTGCGCGAAAACTGTGAAAAAGGTTTCCTCGAATGAGAAAAATGGCTTCAAGAAAGATCTTTTGGCACTTCCTCCACGCGAATTTTTTTTCAAGTTTACATTATAATAAGTAATCCCATGGTTTTTCTCGTTCAATTTAGAATTAACTTGCACTTGTGAGTTTTTCAGTTTCGGCTTTTTGAAAAACTCTATCGTGCAACCTAATTCCAATTCGAAACCGTGTGATTACATATACGAATTTTAACATATCGAAATTAATCCATTGACTGCTGCACTGCGCGTGCACAAACTCTTAAACATTTTTTGTCAGTAGTTGGTGATCAATCATTTACCTCCTGCAACTTCTGGTTCAGTTTGATTAATTGTAGGGCTGTATTTTCCAACCTGCAGTAAAATACCCGCACAAGGTTTTGTCATTAGCACAAGAGAGAAAGAAAATGGCAATGGAAACAAACCAAGAGA
>CM042747.1:34977669-34999651 GCA_022496165.2 Catalaphyllia jardinei | reverse complement strand
TTGGTTTTGAAGAGAAATTACAGCTGACATTTGTGCATGATTGTGTCTCCAACTGCAAATGCTTCCCAACAGCTTCAACATGTGATTTGGTACTTCGCATACCAGTGCATTTAGTAGGCATAGAGGATTTCAAAACTTCATTCAATGGGGCTTTGAAGGATGGATTTGTCTTTGGAGTTGTTTAAATGTCATATTTTCCCTACTTCATGTAGATCATAATTGGAAATCCTTTTAGCTGCTCATTTGTTCAATGAATTTTGTTGAGTTTATGATGTCAGGCCTTCTGCCACTGTCACTTTAAAAAGCTGACCAAGTGCATCAAACTAAAGTATAGCCAAAACATTGTTTGAAGAAAAAATGCAGCTAAGTTTTATTTTTGCTTCAAGTTGTTTCAGTTTACAAGACTAGATAGTTTTACAATTTAACAAGGAGGACAATCTTGCTAGTGTTCAGTAGCTCTGATATTAACAAGCCCTTTATGTTGACATTGTTTGTGGAAACCCAAGAATAGATTTATCAGAAATAAAGGTGTAAATGATTCGAGACTCTGATCAAACTCAAATACCATAGTCAACTGTAAAATAATGGTAGCTTATAATTGCCATAGAAATAACTACATAACACAAAACTGGAAATTATTAATAAAGAACTGTTCCAAGACATCATGTATACTAGTGTGCATTTAACACTTCATACCGTATTCAAAATAACATTCCATCATTTTTCAACACAATTGAAATATTTTTCAACAATACTGGTATTTTAAACTGCTCAGTTAATCTTTATAGTTTTAACTGCTATACTGAACTAATTGGCCTGTTTTAGAAAAAAAATACTATTTCAACTTCAGGGTTTGTCTGATATTTAGAGGGAATTAAACACAAGCTGCATGTGCTATGCATCCAACTTGCTATTTGCCTTACAATCACATGGTAAAATTAATGAATACAGCAAATATGCTACTTTGTTCTGTGTGATCACAAGCCTACTTCTCAGTTCTTTAAAATCAGATACAAGTTTTGGGGTTCCCTTGTTTACTAACAAGCTGTGAATATATGTACAATCTGCCAAAAACATTCTTAATTCCATTCTTACAGATAGGACAAATAACCACACCCTGGCAAATGTATTGACGGGAATTTTGCAGAGAAAGCTTTCCCTCAGCCACCAGTGCTTTGAAAAAGTCTATAACCCATGCAGTGAATCCCCTTTTACTATGTGACCACCAGTTTTCAACTCTCTGATTAGCATGTGACGATGAGTAACGATGCGCTGCCACTTCGCCCGCCAATAAACACTGTAAGGCAGCCAATATGCCATTTTCCGTTCCACAGTCTGTTTGGACTAGCATTGGCCGCACTCCGTTTTCTTCAACTGTACGGAGGAAGAAACCTGCTGAAATAACTTGGTCATTGTTGCTTTTACATACTTTGAGCCACATAATCCTCCTAGAAAATCCATCCACACAGCCATGTATTGGTAAGCCATATGGTTTTAACTTGTCATAACCATCTACATGCCAAGTTGCGTTTGGTCCCGGTGAGACATATGATCGGCGTTGCAGCTTCCTGGCCTTTCGAAGGGCGGGTGCATCTGGGTCTAACTCTCTTAAAATCCGCATGACCATGTCTCGAGGAACAGTATCTAAACTTGTTCCACATTCCACGATATCCAAGAAGGGACGAAGGGCCCTCAATTTGACGTTTAACTATTTCTCGAACAGTGTGCTCTGAATGACCTTGATTTCTTCTTCTTAGCCCATATTGATAAAGCTTTCTTTTCAAAGTCCTTACGTTCATACAGACCTCATGGTACTTTCCCAGAAAGTGGACAATGGTATCGTACCAAAATCCCCTTGCAAAGTAATGTTCTATTACCAGCCTCTCGTCTGCGGAACTGCACCGACTTTCCTGTTCACGTCTCTTTATTGTTCGACACTGTCGACAGAATACTTCACTGCTCTCAAACTCTCTGCCACATTTATGACAGAACATCGTACTTCGTGTTATAAACGATAACAAACTCTTTACCCACACCGTTGCCGCTCCTCCGCCATTTTGCATAGCAAATGGCGGGAAAACCGCTGTTGATGGCAGACTGCTGGCGCAATTAACACGTGACAAAATGTTTTTTCGGATTTGCAAAATATTTTTCTGGATTTAGCGAAAATATTTGGATTTTCGAACTTCTTTGGGATTTGCAAAATAATGATTTGTGGATTCAAAAGTTTTATCAAGATCTCTAATAGTTTTTCATATTTATAAACTCTTCAATGATGATTTCCGAAAAACATTAAGATTTGAAATATTTTTTCGGATTTTAAATTTTTTTTCGGATTTTGTAAATATTTTTTCGGATTTTAAAAATATTTTTTCGGATTTTAAAAATATTTTTTCGGATTTTGTAAATATTTCGGGATTGTCCCTTATCGGCTTCCGTACAGACGGGATTTTGGTCTGGATGCAACGGGTTCGCAAGTTGGCTTGTTGGGAGACTTTCTCGAGACGAACAAGAATTTGAGGTGAACTAGCTTATTCAGGAAGAATAAGAAAAACTTGGATAGATGTTTTCAAAGGCATTTTTTCAATTTGGCATTGCCTTTGGTTTGCATTTAAAAGTAAAAGTGTATAACAATCATCCACACTAAATCAGCTTTGTGTAGAAATATATAAAGAGATTTGAACCTTAGAATAAAGAACCGCTGGCAGGGAAAGGAGGAAAATTGTATGAGCAAATTCTTACAAGTAGTTCTTAATTAGCTTTTGTCTGAATAATGTCAGCACATTATTAAAACATACGAATAATACAGATGGATTCGAAGCCAAGCCAAAGGGACTGCATGTCAGAATGAGAGGCCATTGCCTGTTCCAGTATGGGGGAGGCATGTTGTATTACGTCATTTTTCAATAAAAGGTATACACATGAATCAAGATCGTAACCTCCACATGAAGCAATATCCTAACTAGGAAATGTTAACCTGTCTCGAGAACTTATTACTTTATAGTAATTGTTTAAGAAACCACTGTCAAGAGACCAAACAAATCAAATTTGTATGAAAATTCATTTGCTCACCTTTTCTCACTTCTGATTCAGTTTGGTTAATTGAAGTTTTGAAGTTTTCGTCCTGCATTAAAAGTGATCGTACAAATATTCATTGTAAATCAATCGATCAATCGATCCAACTAGTTTAGTTTTATACTTATTTTGGGTGACCGGTTACCGACACTTGCAATTTATAGTGCAGTGCAAATAAATGTTGTTGTTGTTATCTATCGCTCAGGTCAGTCAGTCTGTCAGTTTGGTGGCGAATGACCGTGTTCAGTACCAAATTTCCAAACACCGCAGAGAGTTAAAAAATCGAAAACAATCTATGTTATAACATTAACACTGTCATGATGAATGATTTCCTTTGCTTAAGCTGAGTGAATTAATCATGAGTTTCAGAAGTACCGTTTCATCCAATTCCTCTTCATTAATGTAGATGTGAGGCTGCTGACCAGTGCATTCCTTGACTGATGGCTCGTGTTCGTGGTGTCTTGCGCTGGCCATGAGCTCTGTGCCTGAAATGTCTCCCTCGCTCTTGCGCAATTTAAAATTAGAAATTCCTCCATCTTTGCATTTTAGAACACCAGTGAAAGAACAGGTTTGACGTTCAGGAAACGCTATCGACGCCCTGGAAGCCGAATTTTCACTACAGGTAGTTAATTAGAAAATGAGATAGTTAATTTAAAAAATGTTGAAGTAGATTGTAAAGCTTTCTGGATTAAATATTTCGTATCACTTTTACATTGCAGCCTTTTGCACGGACACGCACGAGGAGGATCTAAGTAGTAAGGAGCAGTTCTATCAGGAACATTGTTTTATCACGCAACATTACACGTCACATAGCGCAAAATAGTTAATTAAATTCCTTGTTCAGCGCTGGAATAATATTGGCAAGTGTTATATTTCACAATCAATCTTGCAACACTGCAAACGATGTCGTGCGTGTTTTAATTTGTTTTTTTCTTTGGCCTTTTGGCCGACCAATCTATAACCAAACCACAACGTTTTGTTCCTCTTTTTTCATTATTCTGTTACGATAGCAAAAGCACAGCTGTAGTATAATCTTCAGGTAGTCAGAGCCAATTTCATTACGTGTTATAAACGTCATCATTATATCTCAGTTACTACGCGCGCTGTGATTGGCCGTACAGGAGAATACGGCCCGCTAAAATTTAAAGCTGTTTTTGTTGCCTGTGATTTATCGCCAGGGGTTTTTAACTTTTATAGAAAATAAAAGTTTAAAACTTTCTTTTACTTAATTTGTGTATTAAAACGATTTTAAATTGACTCGTTTTGCCTTTGAGGTGCGTCAGAAATTGGAAGCCGTTCAACTTAAATTGAAATCGTTTCCGAATCCGTCAGACACGCAGTAGAGATAAAATAAATATCTTAGCAACCTCGTTTTCTCGACCCGTACTGTAAGTTTCGGTTCCTCGATTTTTCCCTTCGGTCTGTAACTTACAGTACGGACCTCAAACTCGTTTAGTAAGGTGTGAACTTGCTTGCCACATCGTCAATTTCAGTGCGTGAAATATTACAGTGTGACCACGTCATGTAACAAATATTGCGTGCGACATTACGAGCAATGTTGTAGTGTGTCTGGTTCCTACCCTAGCACATGGCATTGGTTTCTTCTTGTTTCCAAGAAAAGAAAACATTAGGGAGCTTAAGCAACGACAATGGTGACAACAAAGACGAAGCCTGGTAAAAAAATGAATTGATGTTTTATTATATAGATCTGTTCATTACGTTAATGACTCTAAAAACGTGCTCAGGCTAAATGGAAACATAGTTAATAGAGGGGAATGGTTATGAAACCCTACAAAGTTCTTTGTTATATGTTTTTGTCTTCTTTTTTGGCCTTGACCCTGCACAAAAAGCAATAGTTGTTTACTTCGTACTGAGGAACTAGCCAATAGAAACGTGTTGGTTACGTGATTCATGCATACTGTATGAGCGCAAAACAAAAGATTGTGCAGGGTCGTGGACCTTCCAACATAAATCTTGGCATCTTTATTCTCTCCTTTGGTGTTTGCCGGGCTTCCTAACTAGTCTCTTCTATTAACTATGATGGAAGGAAGAAAAATTAGCCGTCCTCGTTCGCGTTCCGCAGACTACGCAGAATTTGGTTTTGCTCCCGGCTTCTGGGAACCAGATTGTGAACAGTCACGGTCTCTCTCCTTTGACTTGCGTCGCAGCAGATTCAACAAATATTGGATGGGGTTGAGCATGATACCATGAATTATCAAAACCGAGGTCTGTGTTATTTTGCCATTTTGTTTCTGAGAACACTCCAAGGGGCTTGGTAACCAGGCAGACGTTGAACTTGACAATATCTGCAGCAGATATTGCATTTATCATGTCAAGTTCACAAGCTATTGTGAATTGACTGAATGCTCTCGACCAATCAGATTTTTCATAGTGAGTCTGATGTATAATAATCAACACTTAATGACTGGTCCCTTGGGGAAAAGTGAATTTTGTTTCCCGAGAATCTCAATGTTTCCCGAGACGAAGTCGAAGGAAACATTAAGATTCGAGGGAAACAAAATACACTGTTCCCCAAGGGACCAGTCATTAAGTGATTTGTTATATAGCAAAACAAAACAAAAGCAAATTTTGAGAAACGCGCTGAGATTCCAGCAACAGCAGTCAACATTTCGCGGGTAACAGTGAACTGTTTTCCGTTTGACGTCATAGTTTTCGCAATGTTGCCCGCTCATGGCATTTGGCGGGAAACAGTTTCATTGTTAGATGTCATGTGACCATGAACTACCAATGAATGGGCACGCTGTAGTGGGAAAAACGCCAGCTATATAACAATAGTATTTATTCGTTGATGCATTTCACTGCAATCTTCGCAATATCTTTACAATTCCCACATGATATAACCTTATTTTCGAGTTGATGAACTCAAAACAGATACGTCACTAAAACACTTACTCCTTTTTAAATACACACAATGATGTAAAGGAAGCAAACGAAAATGCTGCCGATATCTGAGGTCATCGCCATCTACATTTAGTGGATGATCAGTCGACCAGATGATCACTTCATAACTTGCTACACCGTGCTGACGAGACCCAACAAGGTCGAAACAGCTGTTCACGTTTGCAATTCTTGGCTTTATTGTCTAGTTCAGCTTTCTACGTTGTATCAACCTTGCATCATTGTTTTCTAGTGTATTTAAATAACGCTGCATAGAGCTTAAACTTATCATGTTAACGAATATCAATGAAGTGACTGTTATTCAGTCTTGCCAACTCAAACACTCCCATTCACAAAAACAACAAAGTGTATACACCTATACTTAGCAAACAAAAGCAAGATTAGGCCTGTTTTTTTGTCTTTCTTAACCTCAGTTGTCCTTCTTCAATGGAGTAATCTTTAAAATAGGCTACTCTAAGCGTTCACTTTTTGCTATGTGACATCAGACTGGCAGCGATGAGTTGGTCACGAATCAAACAATAGTGACCTCCTCCCTCCCGACTCTGAGCATACCTTAAGGATTGGACGACTTCATTTTTCACTAAACTTTCTGTTTGAGCGGTTTTAGCAGCTGTAGAGTTTTCAGCTGATGTAGAAAATAATAACTGAAAGTTATTCGTGAAGTTTAAAATTGGAATAAGGCAAAACACGGAAAGGGATAAACTCTCAACTGGTAATGATTTATTATGCTTACAGACAGAGGTGAGGTGTTTTTTTAACACTAACGCTATCACGGTTAATCTAGACTAGGTGCAGTCCCTCTTTTCCTCGAAAACCGTTGGAAAGAACGCAAAACAAGTAAGCGTGCGAGGGTGACATGGGAGCGGCGAGGACCCGATCCGCTAGCAGCGCGGGCGTCGGAAGTCACGCACGGTCACGTTCGACTACTTGTTTTGCGTTCTTCCCCACGGTTTTTCGAGGAAAGGAGCGACTGCTCGCAGTCTACTGTTAATCAGATTTCTTTCGCCTTCATGAGACTAAATTTGCAATCTTTCGCCACTTATCTATCACAAGTGTCGCACAACTTGCCAACATCAAAACTCCACGCTTATTAGCAAGATGTACAGGACTGTTTGCGTTATAAAGGATAGCCTGCGGGAAGTCAAAATGGACGCGGGAGTGAGTGAGTCTGATCCTCCCGCGCTTCTAGCGCTCGTCATTTCCGTTTCCCTCCCCTTAGGACGCCTGCCACGCAGACTATATAAAGGGTATCCCAGAGACATCACACTTCCATTATTCAGTCAGTGAAAGGTTTTCATCCACTGTTGCAACTTGCACGACTTGAGAACTGTTATATGGCCCTTAGGGCCTGTTTACATGGCGAATATTAGCCCGGCTAACCGTGCCAAAACTTCAGCCCGAAGTAAAATCAAACTGTTGATTACATGTCGAATAGAGCCTATAAATTAGACAATCTTATCCATTGTCTCTCTAATTTCAAAGGTAAAATGAAATATAAGGACACGACTTCAACGCAGACAAGGTTAAACAGTACGAGGCTTTCAGAGAAGCCATGAACTCGGAGAGCGTGAAGATATCTTTTCTTTCTATGCAAGCAAGTCTTGTTCTGGCTGAGAGATATGTATCCAAAGACAGGTTTCGTTTCAGTTCCATCATCCTGTCGGCAATTACCATCCCAATAGACCCTTCTCCAAAATTCCAGCAAGTCAAAATTAGCTAAAATTAAAAACGTATACCAGCACTAGAAAGAACACCTTTACTTTAGTAACCCTGCAAAGTTTCGGCATCTCAGGTGTAATATCAGCTGAGAAAATGTAAGTTGAAAATTGAAAAATTTACAGACGTTTGTATGACTGGGGGTATTCATTATACCTCCAGTCATTTGCATACCCCCAGTCATTTGCAGAAGGATCTAGAAGTTGAAAACTGAGCGCAAACAAAGACGAAACAGCGACAGAAGCTCGTCATATAATAGCAAACCTAATTTCAGCCCTAGCCGCGCTAAAATTCGCCATGTAATCAGGCCCTAAGGCATGACAGTTTTATAAGAAGATTGTACTGTGTCAACGATTTCAGAACTCTCTAATGATAGAGCGACTTCCATGCGCGCTCATAACTGCGTCATAATAGTCAATGTAATAAACAAGTCGCTGACGTTCGAGCTGCTGATTGGCTGCATTAAAAAGAACTCTATGATTACCGGATTACCAAGTAGCGTTAAATCTGACAGCAATATATTCTTACTTTAAGGTAGTATCAGGAAATAAAAAATGAGGATTTTCATACCAGTTTGTGTCTCCCCCTTGATTTTGTCAGTGGACACAACTGAAATAGCGATCTAAAGGAGGATGAATAACAGTAGCATTTACCCAAAGTTTTACCATGCGGATTAGTAATTGTCCCTAAAACCATGATGATTTCAGTTCAAACTTCTAACAGCTTCCGAAAAAAGTACGTGACTTTGTATAGAATAAATTAAAATAAGTGTAAAACGAACGATGCATGTCTTTGACTACAAAACCTTTTTCAAAGTTCCGTACCTTGGGATCTTTTTCTTCGACCTTGCTGTCCACGTTGAGTGGCATCTCAGGGCCAGATTCCAAGAGACAGCTGTTGCGCTTTCAGAAGTGTACACTGTCCATCAGTGGTTGAGAAATCTTCACGTTCACATGTTCGCAACAGCAATGAATTATTTGTAAACGAGCAATTACAGTCAGTAGGTGCGTAATGTTGGCACTCAACGCTGTGGGCTGTTGAATCAAACGTTACATGACTAATATGGAAGTGTTTACATGAAGGTTGTTAATCTACAGTCAAAGAACACGAGACCTACAGTAACTGAGTGATTTGTTCCCTATCACTGTCATAAAATCCCACCGGAAACAATGCAACGTCATTCTCTTGCCAATCACCGACTTAAAATTCCGTAGCCATTGTCGACTGTAGGACCACAGCATCATCTAATTATTGATTTTCTTGGATTTTTTTGCCTGTTTCGTTACTTGCTTTTTGTTGCCTCTGCCATTATTCCCGTTTAACTGTCTAGTGAATGAATCAATAACTGGACCGACTCCCTTTTACAATATCAGAAATAATTATGAGATTTGCTTCCTGGCTATTAGGATGGGCGTTTTTTCAGTGTTCAATTTCTTTTCCAGTATGACGTTTAATTGAAATTTCCGGTCAACGATTATAAAAAAAAACCTGTTTGCGGGAGGCGCGCGCGTCTTTAAAACTATTACTTTGTATAAAACAAAGAAGCTACAATTTTCCTACCTCAGAGTTGATTACTTCGTTTCGTTGCTGATCTTGAAACGCATTTTTTCATAATGGTAAAAGAGTGTTTACCGCAGCAATTAAACGTACTTCACATCACTGTAATGTCCATGACGTCATACATTTGACGTAACACACGCAAATTAAACATTAAGGTCGCTGACCAGTACTTAGCTTTTACCAAGACAGTGAGCATGAATCGAAAGAAATGAGTAAAAATGATTTTTCACAAATAACTAGTAATCAGTTTCAAGTTGTTCGCATCATTACTACGCTAATGTACCGTTTGTAAACGGTCGAGCTATAACAACTTCTGAAAACTAACTAGTCACTGCCAAACAATAAATTTGCGACTGGATTGATCAGGAAAACAAGTACTACAGAGACAGTTTGAATAATGGAAATGACCTACATTGTATCTCTCAATTTCTTTCAAAAACGGGCTTAATTCTAGAAACGGTCTTCGGTCATACAAAAGGAATCTGTTGTATAACAATACGTGCAATAGGGCAGAGAGAGTGTTGATGTCTCGCATTGCGAACAACTTAACTACATGCATGCACGTAGGAAAGTTATCAATGAAATATTCAAACCACATAGAATCAACATCATCATTTAATTGTTTTGCACATATACAACATGAACTGAAGAGAGAACAAACTATATACTAATTTACAATTGAGTTTATTTGATTCCACAGTTAAAATAAATATTCCTAACGTGGCTATGACTAAAATTTTGTACAGAAAATGATTACCTCCCCCTAAGAAGTGCAAAAGATTGCTTATAATCATCCTTTCTCTTGTTATAGAAGTTCAATTGTCTAAAAGAGAGGGATCTATGTAACTGTTAGCAGCTCTGTAGGTACCGTCATACAAGTATGCGCATTGATGGTATTCGTCAAATCCTAACGAGAATTTACTGTGCGTCTCCCCTATTCGCTACAACAGTTGGAAATTCAAATAAAAATGTGGCGTCATATTTTTGCCTATATTAACTCATATGCAACACCCTTCCTTCCCTCGCTATTCTACTTAGCTGGACACCAATGGTCTAGCTTTCTCTCTTGCAGTGGAGGTTCCAGTTTTAATCGGACTATGTGAAGGAACCTCTGGTAAATGTACAGGTTCTCTATCCGCCCACTGATTATCATTGCTGTTCAAGCTCACCTCAGGCCTCAGGGCAGGCCTTGACAATTGAGAGCGGGACTGGTGATCAACCAGAGGTGACAAACCGGCAGTTATTTGCAGCACGTTTGTTCCAGGTGATATAGCAGGGGATGTGTCTGTAAAAATAACAAAAACGCAAAACAAACGCTGACAAATAGTTGGTCGCGCGTGATAGGTGAGAGAAATATGGTGTTCTTCTTAAGCAGAGGAAATGTTAATGTAGGATGTCAGCAAGGTTGCTATTGGCCAATGCAGACTCTCGAAGGTTGGTTAAAATGATACTTGCTTCATGGCCACAAACGTTTATACAGAACTCCCCTTATTTCCTTTCTGCTTCATTTTAGCATGCTTCGGAAATTTACCGGAAAGTAATCGCGCGTTTTATGAATTCATGATATACATAAATGTACAATAGCATGGTGATTCGAGACAAAAGAAAATGATAATGAAGACAACAAATAACATAAGTGAAAATAAGCGCAATATTTTCCTGAGTTGACGCTGAAAATTAGCAGCCTTAAAATGTTTCAATTTATTTGAAACTCCGGTATTAAGTTGAATATGGATTAATCTCATTGAGGGTGAAGAATAAAAAAAATTCATCGAGTGGTTTTTAATTCCCACCCAATTTAAGAACTTTAGGGGAAGTTTCAATGAAAAGCAAAATAATGGCCTACACCAGTTGATATTCACGCCAATGTTTCTGAAAGTCAAATGGAACGATTTCTCTAAGATTTTCACTCGAGGTAATTATATGTTAGAAGATTCATTTAAGATCAGAATGCCATTTAATCAAGTCTTGTGGACATAGTTTGCAATAACAGTTAAAACAACTTTGTTTTTGTTGTATTTTGACACCTTGAAACTTCACTCGTAGTTTTCTCGAAAACGCTCTTATAGATTTTTTTACAATTTTGCCATCGTTGAGACAACTATGTCAAGTCCGAGATCCCCACGTCGTATTTCCGAAATTACGTCTGGTGGCAAGTTATTCGGTGTTAAGTAAAATGGAGCATGGCGTCATTTCGTTGCTATGGTAACTGAAATCTTGGTGAAATGTACCCCATTTGAAACTTTCATCTTTCTCTTGCACACCACTAACGTTTGTTTTTCTGTTGGATTGATAATGGTGGTGCTCTAGTCGCTCAAAGTTGAACGGTATCGTGACTCAAAAATCCGATCGAGCCAGCTAATTCTCTGTTCCATTATTTCCCCAGAATAGATTGCGATAAGAAACTGACCACGGCATCTTGGTTTTCTGATTTGCTTTTATGAATTGCAACTAAAATGTTTGCCAAACGTTCTTCGATTTTTCCAATTTAGTTCTGTTGCTTGGCAGGGGCTCCTTACCGACTCCTTAGAGTGGACTTTCCATATTGGATATAAACGATCACCTTATCCAGAGAGCCAAATGTTTTTTTCTGTTGTTGTTGTTGTTGAACAATTTTCATCCGAAAGTTGTGTGAAAAATTATGTCCAGTCATTTGATCGTTTAGTGTAAGTGAGTTAAGACCAGTGTAAAGACCAAAATATTGACCACAGATATCGTCGGTTTTACAAGTAAATCAGTTACGCTTTACGCTTTCTGTATATCCAGACCTCAGTAAGGAGTCACGGTCAACTAGTTGTTCGAAAGGTGAATAACTCTAACCACTGGATAAATCGCTATCCAGTGTACAAGGGTTAACACAACAAACCATGCTATCCGTCGGATAGTGCTTTATCCTGTCCTGTCGGCGGAAAGCGTTATCCACCTTTCGAACAATCCGGGGATGATTTATTCAACGAAGGACTTGTCGAAAGAAACTGTTCACGGCTTCCTTGTTTATTGAAGGACTTGTCGAAAGGAAAAGAAATTACAGAAAGGGAACGGGTTAATGGCTTCTTAACCTCGAGGTAAGTAACGAGCAGTTTGCATTTCGTTTGAAAATACGGGTTTGTTGTTACCTTTGTCTCCAATAGCGAGGCTTTCCAGCTCCCGTTCCAGTTCTTCTAGTTCAGTCGATCCTATCCCAGCAGTCTCAGCGACCCGTAAATTACCTTAACAGAGTGATATTAGATCTTAGTACTGGTAAATATAACAAAGTTGAATTCGCTTACATGGAAAACAAAATACAATGATTTTATCACGTTACAGGTCTTCAGAATGAAAACAACGAGAAAATATTCTGAAAATTACGCGTTCTGATAATGCGATGAGTCCTAAGTCCTAGTCGTTTGGTAATATTTATTTTCATTTAATATGGAGTGTATATCAACTGGCTGCCTCGTTCTGCTGACACCTATGCTTTTTGTAACGATGTAATCAATTATAAATTGAGGGCAAGAAATAGTAAAAATAAGATGATTTTTGCTGTTGTTCATCGTTCCGAGCTGAAACCGGCCAAGAAATTACACAAGAAATACTTGTACATTTGAACCTCATTTTACCTTTGCCATGTCTCCATTTTGGAAACATTTACTTAATAACATATTGGAAACACGCAATAAAATGTTACTACGTCTGAAGTAGATAGATTTATCGACTAGTCGTGTAGAATTTGGAAATCAATGGCACGTCATTCCTTTAAGTTTGTTGTTCAAGATCACAGAGTGGTCCGGACTGAACCACAGTTGTCACAGTACACACATCTTCTGATTGGTCAGGAGAATCAGTTGTCTGAGGTCGGGTTCAAATAACCGTCGAGCGAGATTTCTAAAAAACCCGACCCGCCGTTTAATAGTGTCTTGGTGCATAATCGTTAAAATAACAGTAAAGAAAAAGGAATACAAACCTTCCGTAAGAGCTGAATCTATGTCTTGAGACGCGTTTAAGGTCTATAACAAGGAAATTCACAAATAATAATACAATTACACTATTTCATTCATTGATAACCTTCTCACTACATGTATTAACTTATCACTTGTTATCAGATAAGATAGATTATGGCGTCACACTAATGTCCCTCATCCCACACTACATTAGTTAGTTCTCTCCGCGCCATGAGGAGCATAAGGCTGCAACTTTCTCTCACCAACCAAACCAACCAAGTCTTGGGCTGTGTCCCTGACTTCGGCCCAGCTGGTCCATCCCAAGTTGTGCCAGGATTCTTTTTCCACCGTTCTTCTCCATGTGGTTTTAGGTAGTCCCACTCTTCTCTTCCCTTCAGGTTAACACTCCATTGCCACCATGCAGTCATCATTCTTCTCCTTTCTGAGCACGTGGCCAATCCAATTCCATCTTCTCCTACGGATTTCATCACTGATCTTCTTTATGCCTGGTACTTAAGAAATTGTGTCGTTTCGGATGCGTTGCGGACACCAAATTCTTAGAATCCGTCTCAGGCATGTATTCCGACCAATACTCTGTGTATTCCAGATCTCCTAGTGCCTTAGACGTGTCTTGATATCTTCCGTGCCACCACCTAGTTTTCACAGTCGCGCCAAGATATAAAAGCTCTTCGACGTCTTCAACTTCCTCTCTTCCAATCATTACTTTGTCATCACTTTGCATTTTTGAGCATTCACTTTCAGCCCCAGTCTTCCTGCATTATCTACTAGTCGGTTGGTCGTGATCTGTATGTGCTCGTATTCAGATGAAACTAGGAGTGTCACCTGCAAAGTCTTCAAGCATACTTGTTCCATCTGATGCCATTTCTATGTCTTTCTGTTGTCCTTCGCATCGTCCAATTGACAGCAAGCAGGAACAGGAAGCCTTAAATTACACAGAGTAAAGGGGGTAAGTTTCTAAAGAAACTGTGGTGCTGCGCCGGTGAGAGTATTACAAGATAATTTGGTTTTATCAACTGAGTTGATAATGTGAATTAGCCACCGTAAAGAGATTCAGAAGCTGACGTTTCGAGCGCTAGCCCTTCGTCGGAGCGGATCGAGGAATTGTGGGTTGTGTGTGGTTTATATACAGAAGTATGGAGCTACGCTATTGGTTGGTGCCTGGCAATGTGAAAAACAGAATAAATTAGTTAAAAGGATTAAGAATGCCGATTTGAAAAATAAATTTTTGTTCTAGAGTTTTGCGGCTTTCTGTGCTTCCTTGATGTAGGGAGAGGCCGCAGACTGTCATATGTTGCGTAGAATGATTCGGCAGATTAAAGTGTCTAGCGACCGGTTTAGATGCGTTTTTGTCGTCTTTCTCTACGTCACGAAGATGTTCTCGAGATCGGTCGCCTAGTCGTCTACCTGTTTCGCCGATATATAACTTTTTGCAAAGGGTGCAAGTTATACAGTAGATGACATTGGCTGAGGTACAGGTAAAATGATCAGTGATCTTAATAGATCGCTTGGGTCCCGACAATTTTTCAACGTTGCAAATGAAAGGACATGTTTTGCAAAATGTTTGAGGGCTAGAAGACCTTCGCCATTAGGGATGACGGTGCAAAGAGATGTAATATCCATAGTGAAAATAAGTTTGTCTTCGCCCAGGAAATTGAAATCGCGAAAAATTTGGAGTGCATGTTGACTGTCTTTAACATATGACGGTAAAGATCTGACGATAGGTGCCATAATTTTGTCCAAATAGCTAGAAATGAGTTCGGTAGGGCAACTACATGCAGAGACAATAGGTCGGCCTGGGTTGTTACACATCCTTGTTTAATGCCAGTGGTGATCTCTTAAACCATCTTGATTGCTCTCCCCCGTCCAAAAATGAACATTCAAAATCGTCATACATGATCTTCACCATTCTTATTCTCCACAATCCTTCGCGGTGTACAGGGTCGAAAGTTTTTTCAAAGTCGACAAACTGTGCATAATTATAACGTCACCTGCCACTTATTGACCGGTTCTATGATGTTATGGAAGATGAATATTTGATCCACTGTGCTCTTGTTCTTGTAGTCTCTCGATGATGACTCTCCCCATTAGTTTGCTGGCCACAGGTAACAATATCACGCCACGCCAGTTCTTGCACTCTTTCAAATCTCCTCTTTTTAGTATTTTAACTATCAAGCCTTTCTTCCATTGGTCAGGTGCTTTCTCCTCGCGCCTTATCTTATTAACAGTCTTGTCAACTCCTTTACTGCCACATCACTATTTGCCTCGCACAGCTTTGCTGGGATGTCATCGATTACAGATGTTCTTCCAGTCTTTGTCTTCTTCAGTGCCTGCCTCACTCCTGTTTCCTTTATCTCTTTTGTATTCATCTCGCTAATTTCGTGTCTCTACTTTTCTAATTTTCTTTGATTAGGTTCGTCGAGGCCTCCTTGACTAGTACCTCTCCAAAGTGTTCAGCCCATATTTCAAGTCTGGAATTGTTGTTTTTCATTGTCTAACCCTTCTTGTTCTTAACTTGTTGGCAACTTCTTTGTAATTTTTTTGGCTGTTCGGTACAGTTCTTTCGTTCTTCCATTCCTCTCTGTTCTAGTCAACCTCTTTTGTCCTCTCTTGCTCTGCGTTTAACCTCTCTGTCTTTCAATTTGTACTCTAGCCGTATTTTACTTTTTCTCCTCTCGGATTTCGTGCAATATATCTTGTCATGGATCTACCGTTGGTCTACTGCTTTCCAGGTTTCTTCCTTCAATCATTGCTTGTTTTTCTTCTTCACTCGACCTAGTACTTTTTCGGCAGTTTCTGTGTAAACCTTTCTCCATTTGTATGCAGTCATCGTTGATATTTTCCTCGGCCTGTAACACTGCAAATCTGTTGCGCCGTTTAACTTTGATTTGAACATTTCTTTTTCGAGCTTTTGTGTGTCAAATCTCCCATTGCTCTATCTGAGTTTTCATGTAGTTTCAGCTCTATTTTAATGACTAGCAAGTAGTGGTCATTGGCTGCATCGGCACCATGGTACACTCTTGTGTCTTCTACAGATCTCAATTCTTTGCGGATCATCATGTGCTCAATTTGATTTAGCGTTCTTCTGTCAGGTGACATCCAAGTTGCTTTATGAGTTGTTGGGTGTCGGGGAAGCATGTTCCTGTGATGAAAAGGCCATTCATTGAGCAAAATCACATAATCGATCACCATTATCATTAATGCTACCCCGTCCAAGTTTCCCCGTTGTACCTTCCGTGTCTTTGTTGTCATCACCAACTTTTGTGTTCAAGTCTCCAATAACAATGTCTACGTTACGCCTGTTGCATGTATCAAAAGTTGCCTAGAGTTGATTGTAGAAAATTTGTTGAAGCATACTCTTGGATGCCGGACTGTTGTGTTCTTGAAGCGAGAGTAAAATCGTGTAGTTATTATGCGACTGCTTACTGCTGGTGCTCACTTTCTTTTCCAGCATATATCACTGT
Organism: Catalaphyllia jardinei; assembly: GCA_022496165.2. Classification (NCBI taxonomy): domain Eukaryota; kingdom Metazoa; phylum Cnidaria; class Anthozoa; order Scleractinia; family Caryophylliidae; genus Catalaphyllia; species Catalaphyllia jardinei. The sequence goes on along the minus strand of CM042747.1, from coordinate 34,982,979 downwards.
ATAGCCATTTATCATCTTAATACGTCCAGCTCCTGTCCATCTTATCTCACTTAGCCCCATCAGGTCAAGTCTGTATCGTTCCGTCTCTTGTGCAACATGGGCTGCTTTTCCAACTGTGTGCATTGTTCGTATGTTCCAGCATCCCACACGCATTTTAGATTTTGGCGTTGCCAATGACCTTGTCGGCCTGTGAGTTTCCAATAGGCTATCAGCCACTGACGTCATGGTGTGTCGTCCACGGCCACAGCACCGCCATTGCTAATTAGTTCTTAAAAAGTTCTTTTTCTTTAAATTAATATTCCAATAATATATTACATACAAAGGATACCTACTCTGCTTACAATGTTAACAGAACTTAATATCTAACGATACTAACAAAACTTACAATATCAACATTATTTACATATTGTTATTGTTATCTTACATTACTTTCATGCAGACCGTTACCTACAACAGGAGGCTTCCTCACTTATTAATTTGTAACTTGCGATTGGGCTACCTCCAACCCCCATGACCTGGAAGGCTGGGGTTTTCCTTCCCTTAGGTGTATGGCTCCCCAGCCGGTGCTGCTTTAGTCTGGACCCTCACCACGCAGACCAGTCTGGCATGGTTAGACCCGCCAGGAGCACAAGACTCCCACCGGCATAGCCCTTGGGGTCATAAGGTCAAACAAGCCTTGTCGCCACGACAAGGCACACCACGGCACACATTACTAGTATTTTTTGTAACTATTTTGAGGAAAACCTGAATATTAACTGACCTCATTAAGCTCGTCCATAACATCCTCCACGGCGTCAATAGTTATTTCTGAATGTGCACCCTTCAGTGCTGCTGTTCCTGACTTGAGAGCTTCGATAACCTGACAGTGAATTAGTTCACCGTTAGAAAAATTAATAACCAGGAGTTGAAGAAGAAATAAATTTCAAGAAAACAACAATATATATATATGTCTGGATTTATGAAAATGGTGCTAACGCATTGAAATCGTGCGCCAAGCGGGCGTTTTTTCCTCGACGACATAAAAATTAAAAGGAAAGTCAGTCTTTTTTCTCCTCCTCCACCCGTTTATCTTCCTTTTCTTGCCGTCCTTTCCTTTTTTCCCCTTTACGTGGCTACATACATACATACATACCTACATACTTTATTTGTCATGTAGGTCAGTAAAAAAAGGCAGCTAAAAAGCTGATGTGGACCTACAAATTTAAGTATATCTACAACAATTCAAATAATAATGTTAACAAGCTTAAGAATTATTTACAATGAGTAAGAAAACTATAATACCAGTAAGATAATCAACAGTCAATTAACTGTAGCGTTAAAATAAATAAAAATAAAAAATGACATTAATATAATGTCTTTGTTTATTCCCTGTAAACCATCAAATGTTATTTCATCTAAAATGTCAGATTTGGCTTTAAGAGCAGATTTAAAAGAAGCAACGTTCGGTTTGCTCTTTAAGTACATGGGTAAGTTATTCCATAGAAGAGTCGCTCGATGAGAGAAGGAAGATCGAAGGAAGTCACTTCTAGGACGTTGCACGTATAGTTTCAGACCGTCACTGAGATTTCTTAACAGAGATTGTTTAGTAAATAGAGAGTTAATACCAGGTGGAGCTCTATTGCTCTTAGGTGGACTAAAAGAGTGGTGAAAACTCGGTGAAATCGAATTCTCTAGCATTTTCATAAATCCAGATATATATAGATTTAGGCCAGCCTAAAAGCGTAGCTCCTTGGCCAGGTTGTTAAGAACCCGATTAAGAAAACCCAGGAAAAGGTACAATTTTGATTTGAGTTCTGTAACTTTGCGGTGACGTTTTCTGTTTTCAGTTTAATAAGAACAAAACAAAGCAGGAAAAACATTTGAATAGAAGAAAACGTTATAATTTGGATAAATTTTAATCCTAGGCAAGCATTGGCTGGCTTCCAAACAATCCTGAACTGTTTTCAACAAGTTAACCTGACATGAGCCTGCGATTCAATCAAAAAGCAGCATTTGGTCAGCGGTCAATTTCAAAAACACGTGACCTCAGTGAGTTGAGCCCACTATATGGTCACATTATACTGGTCAGCAGATACCTTGTTTTGACAGGTGTCAATTGCTCATAACATGGATTATTCTCATCCCCAGAGCCCACGATCCTTCTGCCCTGTGACAGGGATCGAGAGCTCTGGCGGGACCCAATTTTCTGAGAATGCACAGAGTATTCGTTTCGAATTCTCAACCAATCGGATTTGCTAGATTTGACAATAAGTCCGTGAATCGCGGACTTCCGGTTCCTTCCGGTGTTGGACCAAACCAGAGCTCTCGATCCCTGCCAGAGACCAGAAGGATTGTGGGCTCTGGGGACGAGAATGAACATGGATGTCCAATATCAAAGTACACAGTAAACCAAGGCTGCATGTCTCTATCAACCTATTATTTGGAGTATGGCCGCCATGTTGCACGACTCCACTGTCGCCGTCATCGTGGTCGTCCCCGTTGTGCGTACGCGCCCACGAGCAATACTGCTGCCCATGATAACCATGAGAAAATCAATACATGGGTTTCTTTTTCCTCTATGGTTATGGGGCTCCGCTTGGCGGCCCTTCGGGCCGCCGGAGTTCCGCTATTAACTGGCCACGTAAACTTTCTTCGGGTTTTCTGTTTCTATGTTAATAATAAACATGAAAAAATTACTCGATTCTGATTGGCTGAGAACAGTGCAGTTTTTCCTTAACACGGTGCAGAAAAGAGGTAATTGAATGCAAAAAAAAGGTAATAAAGCAAGCATTCTGATTGGTCAATGAACAAAGAAGTTCAGCCAAGAAGAAGTTCAGCCAATGAAATCGTTTCTTTTCAAATCAAGCGCGCGCCCTGGATGGCGCAATTATGGCGCAATTTTTTCCTGGTTGCGTGACAATTAAATCACCTGAGGTTAAGCGCGCGCACAAAACTGAGAAGAGAGTTCAGAGTCCGTAAAGTTCAAAACATCCTTCACGCAAAATTTCATGTTTATATTATTAATAAGTAATCATACGGTTTTTCTCGTTCAATTTGGAATTAATTTGCACTTGTGAGTTTTTCAAAAAGCGAAATTGCACTCGCCAAAGCGGCTCGTGCAATTTCAGCTTTTTGAAAAACTCACTCGTGCAAATTAATTTCAAATTGAACTCGAAACCGTATGATTACCTATACTTACATTCAATTTATTTATACAGCATAATTTACAAAGGTCTCCCATCACTGTGAATGAGTGTACAACTAACTTTGCCCCCCTTCCCTCACGCCCTTCAAAAAAAGAAAGTGAACAAACAAACACAAGCGACTATGGACTAATCAAGTAAATCACCGGGTCCTAATAAATGTAAGAAAAATATTAAGCTAACCTGTTATGAAAGTCGGAAAGGATCAACAGTAAAGAATTCTACTCTTTGAAAAAAAGTATATTGTGAAAGCTGTTTTGATGCTGTAATAGGAATACTTCTAAATCAGTATACCCTATACTAGGAGATAAAATAAATAAATAAATAAATAATTACTGTACTTCCAATATCAATTATACGATTCCGATAGAATAAGCTCGTCACTTGTTTGATTCACAATGTGCGCAGGGATATTGATAGCGATTTTGATTACCGTGAACGTAACAACGCTGTATATGTTGGTTAAACAAACTATTTTACAACGCAGCTCTAAGGACAGTTCAGGCTGTTTAGCTGGTTAGCGATTTAAAGTCACATTAAGTAACCTGCACGTCATTCTTGATTCATTGGATAACCATCTTCGATACTTTGGGGTTTACACTGACTTATATTGTTACTGACTTATAAGGCTCTCGATGGACTGACACCCAGCCACATCCAAGACCTACCGAGATATGAGAACTCGGGCCGGCCGCGTGTCAAGATCTTCAATAAACTAGTTGCTTCACGAACCCGCGGCTAATCTAAAATCATATGGTGATAGGGCAAACTCAGTAGCAGAACCAAAACTATTGGCATCATCAGCAGCCACATTTAAAACTAAGCTCAAGACATTTTTTTAAGGACGCATTAGATTTGTAATTTGTATTATAAACCTGAACAGTATTGACAGTTGATTGAAATTTATTTTTTTTTAAATTTCTTGTCCTTGCGACAAGACGATTACCCTTCCTCTGCACGCAGACAGCTAAAATAATCATCAACAATGTCAACAAAACCTTCACTCCAACTAAAGCAGCTCCCTTTATTCAATGAAACATTTACTGCTAGAAATGTATCATTAGCAGTCCTCACCATTTTGTCTGTGTGTGCATTTTGTATTCTGTGTAAAATTTCTTCAAATGAGTTCAAGTTGGATATGGCCTTGTCCAGTGTGTGCTGTCTAAGCCCCTTCTTCCTTAGCAGTTTAAGGGCCTGTGAAATGAATCATGGGAAAAGATATAAATCGACATGTTACATGCAATCATCAATATGTACCCCTCCACCTCCACCCAACAGAACACCCTGTCAATATTTAGTATTTGGTTGTGTGCAAGTACTTCACAAACACTGAACACGCAAAACACAGGATGCAGTCAACTGATAACCATCACTGTATACTGAACCTGACTCACCATTATTTAAGTAAAAGCTGCCATTTTAACTTTGCAAATTTACCTGACATTTACCAGGGAACAATGACATGCCATTGTTCTTGAAAGTTTTTTTTTCCAAATTTGGAATTGCCTTGTTTTATTGAAAAACTCAACTTTGATGCAATCATCAATTTGTACAATTTTTCTATTTCAGAAGTGGGGTCCAGAAACTTCATTTTAATCCCAAAAGTTTTGAAAGTAATTGCTAAATCAATAGCCATTCTTTGCAAGTTTGTGACCTAGCACACTTTCCATGTAGTTACTCATGCAGTTGCTTACTTTTGGAACGACTGATTCCAAGCCATAATTTCACCAACAAACATGTTCAAGTAATTTCTAAATCTGTGAATACATTTTTCTTCCTTTAACCACTTTTTCCTAAAGTTTTTTCCACTTTCTTCCTTTTTCCATTCATCAATGAATGTTGTGTGTGGAGCATAACCTGTTTTTTCAGCCACTTTCAGCCACATATTCTCAATAATGTGTAGAGGATAAACAACTTGATCACAACATTAAAATACACTCCCTCTCTTTAACAAATTACGAGAGTAACAGACCAGCTGAGGAAGAAGGAAATGTACTTGTTGCAGAGCTTTTAAATTACTTGCTAATGACTTCTCATTCTCAAGCTGTTCTGGCATTCTTCAATCTTGTCCCATATGTCCGGCTGTCTACTGTTTAAGTATATTAATAAAGTAATAAAGGCATCTAAG
>CM042747.1:34957341-34977569 GCA_022496165.2 Catalaphyllia jardinei | reverse complement strand
GGTAAACTTCCTTACTTCACAATATCGACATCATTATCCGAAACTGCTGTCACTTTCTGTTCACCTTTTCTTGCAAACTTTACAACCTGCAAATTCAAGAAGAGAGTCAAAATACCTTCCTGACGTTTTAGTCATTCACTTAAATTTCAATACTTTCAAATACTGGTAGCAAATACATGTAACACGGTGAACTCATACCTTTTCTCCCTCAGGGGTGATGAATAACACTGCTTTGCCCTGTCTCTGTAAAGAGGCCATTACAATTTCAAGTGTTTCATCATCAAACTTCTTGATGCGTGTCTTAAGCACATTCCATGGTATGACGTGGTCAGTTGTATCACATTCGACACAGCTGTAATGTTTGTCAAGGACCCAGGCAGCATTTTCCTAAGAAAGTCAAGAATGTTCAGAGACTTCAATATATCATCAATATATCATGACTACAGTACATGGTTTAACCATTGACTCCTGTGCTGCCCGTAACCCGCTGTTAAAGATAATTTCTTTCAAAGATACCGGAAATTCTTTCACCAGAAGTTACTCGCGATATGATTGACATTTTAGTTGTAATAAAGTTCAGGGATTAGAAAAAGAGCTCTTATGCCATAAAAAAGGAAAAAAGTTGTTGTGATTTTTTTGTCTCGAGAAAATTTCAGAAATCTTTGGAGTTTTTTGGAACCTAAGGAAACATTATTGTGGTCCTTTGAGCTGAATCAAAGGTTTTAAAACTTGGACATTTTTTAACTGAGGAAAAGTGTGGAGTGGATTTTTGTGGCATTCACGTGGTGGATTTGGATGGCGCTCGTAAGCAGTGATGTTTCTGTCAAAGGTGAGGAAATTGTGTGGATTCTGCAAAGGAAATCAGTGGAAACGTGTTGGACAACAGCGAACATTCAGTGGAACACCTTACAATGAAATTGGAAGCTTTGAAAGCGGAAAAACGAAAATTAAAAGCAGCGACAACAAGACAGCTAAACGAGTAAGCAGGTCAGGTTGCTGGCATCAGCTGCGGTGTTGAACCAAGAAGTCTTGAGGTATAGAACAAATTAAAGCTAGTTTAGAGCGTTTAGAAACAATTAAGGAGAAACATTTTAAAATACTGGAAGAATTACAGACATTGTATCAGTGACAGAAGGACACTGAAAGGCAAGTTAAAGTTGGGGATGAAGCGGATGAGCTCAATGAGCGAATTGAAGGTGAAGCTAGCGCCCGTTCATCATGTCTGGACCACAATTACACAGAGTTTTCATCCAGTAAGTCCACCTTCTTACTCAAGTAATTCTAACACCAGGTTACCGCAAAGAAATGGTGATAGTGGTTGGAATAATCTGGAAAGAATTTGCATTCCAACATTTAGAGGGAACAAAACTGAATTTCAGCACTGGAATGCAACGTTTACAACCTGTGTAGATGCAACTGTAATGTCTGCTCAGTTCCAAATGTTAAGATTGGAGGCATGTTTAGCGGCCGAAGCTTTAGAAACAATCAAAGGTTTAGGATATTCTGAAGCAGCTTATGAGGCTGCTAAGTCTAGGCTACTGAGAAAATACGGTGGAAATCATCGGGAAATTCAAAGTCATGTAGACAAGTTAACCAAAATGAAACCAATCAGAGAAGAAAATGCCAAAGAATTGGAAAAGTTTGCAGACATGCTAGAGCGGGCAGTGATTAATCTTCAGAAAAGTAACTGAACGTAAGATTTAGAAGCAGAAAGAGGAAGAGGCTGAATACCAGAAGAGGCTGAATACCAGACTTAGGCCACTGAAATTAAACATGGTTTAATGTCAGGAAATACTAGTGGGAAATTGCACGACAGAAGAAGTAAGTCCCATGGAATCAACCAAACTGACGATAAAAAGAAAGGGACATGCAAGGTTTGTGGTGCTAGCCATGCTGTTTGGAACTGTGAGGTCCTTAAGGGTAGAAGTATTCAGGAAAAATTGGCTACTGCTAAGAAGCTAGGTTACAGCTGTTTGGGTGATGATCACCTTGGTGAGAAGTGCCCCAGAAGTAGAGTGTATAATATTGATGATTGCAGGGACAGGCACAACCGGCTGTTACACGGTAATTGAAATGGAACCAAGCCTCAGTTTTGTCCACTGGGAAGCCAGCCTTACGGAACCCAACTGCAGGGACTTCAGCCTCAGGGCACCCAGTCACAAGAAACTCAGCCACAGGCTCACCAGCCGAGCCTTGGTTAACAAGAACAAATCAAGGAAGACAAGAAGTCCAGTTCAACAGAAATGACAACACTCTGGCACAGGGAACTCAAGGACAAGGCAGTACGCTTAACATGGAAGGGGATGCTAACATCAATTCAACTAGGCTCAAGATACAAGAAAAGACACAGGCAGATACAGTAGCACTGCAAACTATTTCAGCAATTCTGAAGTATGGTAAGAACAAAATGCTTGTAAATTGTTTCTTGGATGAAGGAAGTAATGCCACATATGTTAATGAAGATGTAGTTGAAAAGCTCAGTGTTAAAGCACAGGGAGCCCACACAAGTGGCGAGTCTAGTTGTTTGTTTGAAATATAAAGAAATGTATGGGATAATATTGAACTGTCTTAATATCGTAAACTTATATCAAGGAATGTCTACGTTAAAGCTCAAAATAAACGTAAACCTGTACCTCAGTTGTTGTGTATTGTCGTTTCTGTGGCTCTAAATTTGAGCAATTTGGTGGGTGTTGCGTTGACTGTTACTACGCGTTATAAAAAGGAGACAAGGGTGGAAAGCTCATTTTCGACCACTCCAGTGCCAAACAGATTTTCACCCAGAAATTAGAATCGCCCGGCTTCCAAATCGAACACCAAATAAACTGAAAGGTCGACGCTTCTTCTTGTGGCATTCAACCGAAGATCCATTCAAAATCCAAGCACTAACCGCCAAATAATTTTCGAGAAATGCAGCCTTCAAAGAGATTAGCATCTGCAGCATGCCAAGGAGCAACCGTCACGCTGTTTGCTCCACACTGATTGGATGATGCTAAACAATGCCCTGTTACAAAGGCCTCATGTGGGAGGGGAGACTGGGGCATATTCACGCCAGCAACTCATATACTGACTAGCCTGGCGTGAGGTTTATGGCGCATGATGGAAACCCGACACAATGTCAACCCTCTTTGTTCGTGTAACCCAATGAGCTTTTAGAGGATTCTTGTGATTATTTTCGAGTTCCGGGCATTGTTTACCATGCTTTTAGGAATATAAAAAGCAAAGCAGAAGGGCCATAGCTTTTTCCTTCCGACATAAGGATTTGTCTCTTTCCTTAACATAGAAAACATCGCCGGTTTAATCACTAGTCCTCTTTACCATTCAACTTAGGCCCGGGCCGCACTAGAGCCAATTTTGTTTGAATAAGTAACAAATGTGTCAACAAGTAGCGCAAAATAAGTGCAACCCCCAGTTTCAAAACTCTGCCAATTTTTTGCAGATTGCCAAAATTTCACCGATCTTCAAAGAAGCCAAACTGCTGCCTCGGAGGCTCCCAAATTTTGGCAAACCAAACAATTTTGTTTTTTAACCATTAAACTGGAAATGAGGAAAATGAGTGGCGTTTTTTTTTCAAATTCTTATGACTCATTTCTTTGGTCTGGTTACTGGCAACAGTTTGAAGAGATGGCTTCAGTAAGACAGTCCTATTCGATCGCAAGGGGTGAGAGCAACAACACAAATGCAAGCAAGCCAAGCAAAAGACTACTCGTCCAATTAGGGCCCAAAACTCACATGTTGCTGGAGAGAGGAGTCAATAACATGCAGTGTAGAGAAAAATCTGCTAAGAGTTAAACTCTCGAATGAAATCTATTGCAAAATTAACGTGCGAGACTTTTTGTTTTCTGTAAATCTTGTGATGCACAATTATGTCAATCAGTGAAGTTTTGCTTAAAACATGTTGGTCCAATGCAACCACCGCCAAAATTTGGAACTTGCCAATTTTTTGCCAATTTTAAAAATTGGAAGTAAACAAAATTTGCTCTCGTGTGACCCAGCCCTGACCGAAATTCGCAAATATCCCCGTCTCCCCTTCCACATGAGGCATTTGTAACACGGCATTGTTTAGCATCATCCAATAAGCGTGGCACATGATATCTGTGCCATGGATGCTGATCGCTATGAAAGCTGCATTTCTCAAAAATTATTTGGCTAGCGCTTGGATTTTGAATGGATCTTCCATTGAATGCCACGAGAAGAAGAGTCAACCCTTCAGTTTATTTGGTGTTCAATTTGGAAGCCAGGCGACTCTAATTTCTGGGTGAAAATCGGCTTGGGGCTGGAGCGGTCGAAAATGAGCTGTCCACCCTTGTCTCCTTCTCATAATGAATAGTGGTTTGAAAAATTATTGCGTGACTTGGAAGATTTGCGAATATGCTAATTTCGTCTAGAATCTTCTTGCATATTTAATTAGTATCGCATCACCGCGATTCAGCAATTCATTTTAGTTGTTTGCGTATGTTGCTGTAAATGGTTTAATATTGTAATGATACTTTATTTAGTAGTGCTGGAAATTTCTAGAATCTTATGCTGTAAATAATATAAGCGAATCGGTGTAGTTCTTAGGTGCTTTTTCCCTGGAGTGTTTACAGAGAGTTATCTCGTGAGTCAGTAGTGTTTATTGAAGCGTGACGAAGGTCGCGTGTAAAGTCTCAACAGAGGTCGTGTTTGTTGAAGTGTAACAGAGTGGTTACGTGGATATCTGGCAGAGGCTGTGTTTATACAAGAGTGACGGAGATCGAAGTTTAACTCGATGACCTCATGTCTTCAGTAGAGATGGTTGAAGCACCAAAGGAGAAGCGGCAGCAGTTAACCGAACTTGGGGATAAAGCAGGATTTCACATTCACAAGTGGATGTCTCAGAAGCCTGAAGTTATCATGGATATACCTGAAGCCAATCGAGCCACAAAGGTGAACCTTGAGAGGAGAGAGTTCCCAGTTACGAAGACCTTGGGAGTATTGTGGTAGTTCAAGAAGACAAGTTCCCATTTTCTTTGTTCCACCTCCAGAAGAATTGGTATTATCAGAGAGAAAACTGCCTCTATTTATGACTCCTTTGGATTTCTGACGCCTTTCATAATGCGAGCTAAAAATTCTGATGCAGGTGTCTTGGATGGAAGCTATTGGATGGGATGAGGAGTTACCATACCATTTGAAAGTGGAATGGAAGAAGTGGTTTATAAAGAACTCGGAGAAGTTAATGCCGTTCGTGTTCCATGGTGTCCAAAGGAAGAGAAAGAGGTTTGGTTTGTTATTATTATTGTTCTTATTATGTAAAGCGCATTGGATCATATAACAATGTACTTTGCGCTATAGAAATAATAAAGTTATGTTAAAGTTATGTTTTGTTACTATCCACACCTTGAGTGGCGCGTCCAAGAAAGCCTACGCCACGGCATCGTATGTACGACATGAATATTTGGCCCATATCAAGCCTAAAAATGTTTAAAAAATGAGTTTTTGGCAAAACGCTCTGGGTGTCAATGGGTAAATTTACACAAGTTGACATTATGTCTTAGGAAGAATACTGGAAGAACAAGGAGATAAAAATATGAATGAACAAGATTATGAAATGAAGAGGAACATGATTTCTTGCACTCTCCTACTATATAAAAAAATCTTATCATAGTCACATAAATTTCAACTTCATGAAAACATTAAAGTTAAATGTACAGTGTATGCTACAGACATTATTAAACTTTATGTGCCTACTAGCCACAGTGGCCTTTTGGACTAAGCACTGGATCAGAAGTATTAGTTTGACTCCTGGTCAAAATTACTGCATAGCACTCCTGAGAACGATTCTCTACTTGCCTTCTTCACAGCTGGAATTGTCAACCCCAAAACACCATCACATCCTGCATAACCAGACTTTTTTCTTATCTCCCAGTCTACATGCATAAACAAACCTTTTACATGTCTCTTGATGCATGCTTACAGTGGAGCATGTACTCTAATAATAATAATGATAATAATAATAATAATAATAATGATGATGATAATAATACTAAAAGCATTTCTTAACACATGCTGTTCCAGATGGTATCACAGTACGTCAAAACATGTAGATGACGCTAGTGAAATTGTAAGAAGTTTTCAAGACTTTGCATTAATTTCCAAGCAAAATTATGCAAAGTACTGCAAAACATTTGTATTCAATTGCTATGTAAAGAGTTTGGAGCGAACTGAATCTGACTGAGTGTTAAGTCTTGGTTTTATGTTCCTGATGAACAGCATCTCATAGATCAAGCAATCAAACTTTGAGCTGCATTTCTTTAAAACTGTAAATTGGCCTTGTAGATTAGTTGCTTGCAGCTTGTGGTCTTCTTTCAGCTGTTTACCAATAGCAGAATGCTTACATTTGGTGATGCGCTGACAGAGATGTTGGTTTACATTGATGAACATATCCAGAATAATTCTCTCATCACTGGAACTTTCTTTCTTCCAGAAGCTTGTTCTGTGTCAAGGCTAAAAGTTTGCAATTCATCAGCACCACACCTCTGCTATGGGTGTTCAAGCTAATTTGAAAAAGCCTACTAGAAACTTGAACCAACAAAAAAAAGAGCTAGGCACATCAAAACTCTGGTCCATAGCACTGAATTATATCAAGCAGAAAGGCCCAAGACTACCAAAGGCAGAACGTTGTAGAAGTCAAAGTCATAGAAAGTTTGCAGTATCTTGCCTGGCAAGGACAGGCTATGCAGGGTGACACCTATGTATGAATCAAACTAAGAGGGAGAGACCAGCCTCTCCTTTTAAGACAGAGAGGAAAGAAGACAAATACATGTCACACAATATTGAAAATGACATAATCATTGTGAATCATGTCATCCATGATCTGGTATCGGAAATTAGGGCTGGCTTTTTCTCTATCATGTGCGACGAGTACACAGACATCAGTAACAGGGAACAACTAACAATCTGCATTTGATGAGTTGACAAGGAGTTAAAGGCCCACAAAGATTTCTGGAGGTTTTACAATGTACCTGACATCCGCATGGAGACTATAGTATAGGCTATAAAAGATGTGTTATTATTAGTTAGGGGACAATGCTGTGATAGAGCCAGCAACATGATCGGACATAAAACCAGTCTGGCGAAACACAGCAAAAGAAATCGTTTCCCTCATAACGTTTTCTCCAAAACGAGAAAATCTCCTGGGGGAAATAAAAGGAAACCTAGAGGGACCTGAATCTGATGCCAAGGGCATACTTGGCCTTTACCATACTACTTTTGACTTCTTCACATTGAATTTAGGACAGCAGCTGTTTTCTCGCACAGGAAAACAGTATGACAGCAGACTGCTGAGGAAAGATCCACTTGCCTGAACAATGGAACAAAGGGAGAATCGAAATGTACCAATCACAGCTTACCTTTGAGACATAAATGAAGCCATATAATCAGTCAACCTCATGGCCTGAAAAGACTAGCAGCAAGCAGTCGAAAAAGCTCAATTTTTTTAATTTTGCCTCCAAATGGGATTCACCCTACAAATTAACTATGGAAAATTTCATAATGGGTTGAACAGTAGGTTTTCAAGGAATCCTCAATCAAACATTGGCTTTCACAACCTTGGACAGGAATTGAATTGTGCACGCGCTTTATTTTAAGTGTGAGCTCATGTGACTCCTTGTACTGCATACCAGGAAGCAAGAAAAAAATTAATTCAAGTTTTTTGCTGGTTGTTTATCAACCTTTTTGTCATATTATATTGGTCCCAGGTTAAAACATATGATCGGTCAGTGTTTGAAACTATCGCTATGAATGCCTTTCAAGTGCTTAAGTGGATTTTATTTCTTCTGAGGGTTACACAGGTCAATTTTGCATGCACAAGTAATACTGACATCTGACAGGCAATCCTAGCATGCTGAGTCTTTGAAAAACTGTAGTAAGCCACTTTAGACTGGTTATCAATACTGAGAACTATATGTAACTGTAGACTGGCTAACCAGAATGCAGGCAGAGTGCAAGCTGAAAGTTGACATTTACACTATGATTCCAGTTAAAGTGAAAAGTGCTCAGATTAGTCTGTATAATGCTCAGGTTAGCCTTTCATCTCTCAATAATGATGATTTTCACTGTTTTTAAAATGTCTCGGTGACAACCAGGGTACATTCCGAATTGACCCCACACCAAACCGAGGGCTTTGAAAATGTACGCGAGTGAGCCACCATCTTATGCAGCACTCCAAGCTCACTTTTTCAAAAAGTCGCCTTTTGGCGACCTTTAACTGTAAAATTCTCTTATGCCATTGATAGCCCACATGTAATCGTACCCTCCCCCCAAGGAAAAATGGGCGGAAGGGAATGTCTACGAAGAGCTGGCATGAATCGTGTTATGAGACATCAAAGTAATTTATGTAAGTTATGTAAATAGATTATACTTTCCGCAAAAGAACGCCCGTACTCCTATCCTCGTGCAAACAAAAGCCTCATAAATATTTTATGTTTCGAGCTTATTTGCAAGCCAATATCCCTTTTCAAGGGTATATTGTGTTTTACATAGACTGAAAAGGATTACGAGCGATTTTTGGCCCCAAGCAAGAAGAAGACAATCTTTGATGTAAACGTCGTTCTACGTCGCGCTCGCAAATTTGGAGTTCCATGTGCACGCTGCATCAGAGTACATTTGTGGGCAGTGTCATGGTCTCCTCAAGAAAAGAAATAATTTGCAGCAGAACATGGAAGAATTACAGAAATCTATGGGAATCAACTATACCACAACTTTGGAGAAAGTTGCTTGGGGAAAGTGGGGTTAATGGCCTACACGACTCCTACGGTTCATGGCATTTGTTCATTTGCAGTTTTCTTTTCGGTCTCCATACATTCTTCTTTGTAAAGGGCACTTCATGTTGTGTTTTATAAGGAGAAACTAGAGCCATCAGATCGTGCTACGGCAAATGTTTGAGAGGTCACAGGCCTGCATGATTTCTGCTGTTTATATTAATTTTGCAAGGCCTGGCTGTGACTAGAACTGTTTATTCCTCCTTTGATCGTTATGGTACCACAGGATTCAAATATAGCTCTTTAAGCACAAGTTTGTTGACTGCGTTGCGTGTATATATGTCAAATGTTCAGCTTATTTCTCTATTCTAAACATCTCGCAAACCTCCTTTATGGTTACGTTATAAAACGCTTCCTGAGTTCGCGTAGCTTCCAACATTCAGTCTGCCACTACTGATCTTCAGTACTAGTCATGAAAACAAGGTAAATCTATTTTAGCCAATAAGTATTCTCAAAAGTACTGCCTGCCGCCTTTATCCAATAAGAAACCAATATATATTTCCACACAAAAGCGTGACGTCACATAACACAATTTGTGCCAGCTTTTTGTAGACATTCCCTCCCTCCCGTTTTTCCTCGGGGGAGGGGGGTATGGCTACACATAGGCTATGCCATTGATTTACTTTGAGCATGTACTTTTTATCTTTCTGTGTTTAGTATTCAGTTGCTGGATGTTTTTGTACCGTTAACAATTACCACAAGGATAGGTGTGGATACTTTGCAGATGGTTTTAATGCAATGCTCTGCAATTAAAGATACCATCCTTTCTATGGTAGAGAGTTTAGATGTCATGGAGCAAACATATCATGCCTCAAGATGACAATGATGATGAGGGTGAAGCTGTGGGCTGTCAAGGACTAAGGAGTAATTTTCACAACAAAAAACGGATCTTTTAGGAGCCACAACAAAGAAGAAGTCTCGATCAATGACTACTTTGCATTTTCTTAAATGCAATATGAATTTTTTTTCTGGGGGATTGGAGGTTGTTCAATTGTTGTGGTGACTGGTCAGTACATTGTTTTGGGAACTATAAGTCAGGGCATGAATATCTGAACGGCAAGTTCTAGCGTTTCTTCTAATCCAGACCTAGCTCATTCACATGTGAAATTCACCAGCCCACCATAAAAAAGAGAAACTTGGGGCGGGAGTAGGTGCATGCTCGGTTACGAGATCTTCTGAAGGCCTAAGAAGTTGAAAACAAATGTGCGTGCACCCCCAAACGACCCCATAATAGACCATTCCTGCATTCCAACGAATAACAGCACCGGATTGATCAGGGTGGACAAAAATACACCAAATGTGTGAAAATGTCCATCCCAAACTCGCTCTGGTGCTATTGTTCGAAGACACTAAAGTGGAATGCAAGAAAGGTCTATTGAAGAATTGAACACATGCTCACCATCGCCCAAAGTTTCCACTCTTTCTGAGAGCGAACGAATTCACCTTCTAACATGAAGGTATTTGGTCAGCAGTAGCTTGCCAATACTCACTACAAGTGCTGTGAGAGACGTGCTGTAAAGATATACAGCTGTATGGACTCAAAAGGATCGTAAAGTTGTTTATTTACTGGCCACAGTCGCCACAAGTCAAGTAACATTTTTATGGTTATGCCAAGTTAGTGAAGTTACGCCAGTTACCCCAAATATTGCCCCGATCACTCGCTTCAGTACACCAACATCTTTTCAATCACACACCTGTAATGAGTAGTATAGTAAATGGGGGTATAAGCACAGTTTACATATTTTTTCTGTATTATTTTTTATACTATATTTCTAAACTATTTTTCCAACAATTAATCAACTGCTGGAAAAACCAAATACTAAACCAAACCAAAATCCAAATACTAAACCAAACCAAAAACCAAATACTAAACCAAACCTTAAATCAAATGTGGAGACAGACCTAAACCCAGGACATCAGTCTGGACACCAAAACCTTAAAAATTATTGGGAAAAATATATATTATTTTCTATTTATAATATATAATGAATCTATTTGAAACAAAAAAAATGTGATATTTGTAAAGAGAAATGCAAAACATATTATATAAAATGTCAATGTGGTGGTAAGTTTTGTTTGATGCCTGAATGTATATTGAAACATATTCAGGATTGTGGAACTTATGTGATGACCATGAAAAGTAAAGAATTTTTTCCAATAAAACAAAAGTTGAGATTTGAAGTGAATTGGGATAGTATTAAATCTAATCTCATATAATATAAGATGACTTGCAACACTATTATTCACAATGAATTTATTAATAATAATGAAATGGTGTCCATTTTGTTGTAAACAATTAACAATATTTAGTAAAGAAGTTGAAAAATGTTGTGATGAAAAGGATTTAGAAATTATAAATGGTATGAATACTTGTTTGAATTGTGGTTTAGTTAATGGTTATGTTTTTTTTAATGAGGACATTAACTTTTATAACAAAATGTATTTGATACGACAAAAATCAGTATATCATCGAGAATATCATATTAAGAATGTGTTAGATGATATGTATTTTAAGAATAATATCCAATTGACTCCTAAACAAAGGGATCAGATTCAGGAAGTATTTATTGAAATTGACAACGTTTTAAATAAAGTTAATGATAAGCGTAAACGAATGATTAGTATTAAATTTATTATAAAGCAATTATTTAAAATGCTCGGGCTTCCTTACAAAGATATCCAAGTAACAAAGTCGAAGAGGACAATCAGATATTATAAACAATTTTGGGAAAGGGTTCAATCATTAATTGGTGATAGAATCCAGTTGATAATTAACAAGTGAATTTTTCATCGTATTTACAAAGATACTTATCAATGATAGGACTGTTGTCTGTCACATAATCATCAATGTTCTTCATTGTATTATGAATTTGGCATGAATTGTAATTTCCACTTCTCATCATATCCTTTATCTCATTCAGAAGATGTTGATAGCTTTGGTAAGCGTAAGTACAATTTTGGATCTTAAGATCAAGGTTTTTATGCTTCATCCAACCCTGAATCAAAAGTGCTGCTGTACTGATTGCAATCAAACTGATGCCACCAGTTGCAATACTACTTGCTAAACCTCCAGATGCAAATATGATGGACAATGAGTTGCCTAATAATTTCCATTCCTTGAAACGTTTCAATGCCAGCTTGTAAGCAAAACACTTTTTATGATATGCGCGGTAGTAAGATTTTAATTCTTCAACCTGTTCTTCTGTTAATTCATCTGAAATGTGATTCCAGTTGAATATGCTTTTTCCTGATTCACTCATATATTATTAGTTTATATTATTCATGGAGGAATTTTATGTAGAATGTTGCATAATTCAAACCTTGTAAATAAACATTACTCCCAGTCAATTTTATTCTAAGCCCATTGTAAGGTTTGCCGGGTGTTATTTCAAACTTGGTGATTAAATTAATAGTAATGGGTGTCCAATCTGATTTATTATTAATTGGTAAACTCATGAGAGTTTTTGTTGGTACTCTTAAACCAACATCTCTATTTTCTATTTTTATAGTACCAATTCCCTTATAGTTATCTGTATATATTAAATGATAATAACCATTTCTTTTGATCCATAAATTATATCCATCATTTGAAGTGCTAAATGGATAATCATCAATACTACCTGTAAATTGAACATTATATGAAGAATTATGTTGTAAACTCCTCATAAAATAGTAGTTCTTTTCAAGAGTATTAAGTTTTGTATTTACTTTTTCAATTTCACTTGAAACATAATTTGCGATGGTACTTTCCAGTTCATTTAACTGTTGTATATTGGTGGCATCACCATTTTCATTCCCACCTTCAAGATTTTTTATTTGTCTGTTTTTCATGTCTAATTTATAATTTATTGATAACTCTCTAACATTTTTAATGTCTTTATTGTTCATATCAATTGATGCTTCATATTAAATAATAAATTTTGATTTGATCATCATCATAATAATAAAGACGATCCCATAAATTTACTAGTACATCATTGACTATACCTTTGACACCATAAACGATAACGAAAATAGTAGTTTGTGGATCAGTTTTACTTTTCAATCTTATATCAATATCTAAATCATCAAAACTAGGAAAAATAGTATATTTAGAAAAATGGATAATACTACGTGTCTTAGTTCCATCTATTCTGGAATTGATCTTTTCCACAGAGAGAGTTCCACTTGATGCATTTATCTCATCAATTGTAATACCATCTTCAACATACATTTCATAAACCATTGTGTAAGAGCCTTTTGGCAAATATACCAAATCAATTGACAATCTGGTGCTGTAATAACCAATATCTGAATCAAAATCAATCTTGAATTCATAAGTCTTTTTATTCACTAAATGAAAATCTTTATTCTGAACTCCAATTTTGTGAATGTCATCATCATCTTCTTTGAACTCATCATTATCCATCACTCTTTTGAATACATTTTCTTTTTCAATGGACTCAATTGAATTCTCTTCTGATTCTTTTATTTTCTTGTCAATTATACCATCTATAATTGTATTATTATCAACAATTGCATTAGCGACAAATTTTACATTAGTAGCATATGTGGCTTGGTGATCTTCTGCTTCTTTCAAATTAATTATATTTTGATTTCCCATATCTAAATTTCCAGTCATTGCTTCACTTCCATCTGTTAATAAGTAATCTATCTCAGAAATGAAACGGACTAAGTAGTCTCGTGTACTTTTTAAAAGTTCAAAATTAACAGCTTTATGCTTAATTTGATCATAATTTGGATTTTCTCCATCGTCTTCAACAACAGTTTTAACATTATTAATATCATTATTACCCATATTCAGAGCACCTGTCATTGCTTTACTTCCATCTAGTTTCAAGACATTTGTGGGAGAGTTTGGTAATTTACTAATTTCAGCGTCTACATAAGCTTTACTGATCAGACTGTTATCATCAAAAAGTCCATCATAGTAAGGTTCACAGTTTTTTATTATATTCTGTTTGAGATCATAATATTCTTTACCGTCTTTGTCCACCATTTTGAGAAAATTTTCATTTAGATATCCTTTGTTAACAACACTTCTCAAATCTCTGGCTCTAACTTCCAAAGCATCATCAACCTTATGATCATCTAAATTTTCCACAGATAGAATGTGATTTTTATCCATATCTAAATCACCAGTCATTTTTTTACTACCATCTCTGGGAAGTAATGGTGTAGTATGTATCTATATGGACTTTTGCTATTTCAGTGTCAACGTACTTCTTATTAGCAGCATTATCGTATGCTACAGGATCACCTAAACCATCAATAAGATTGCCATTGAGATTTAAATTTTCAAAATAGAGAATTATATGATTATCAACAACATCACGGACATTAAAAATAGTATGGTCGAAAGTTGTTGAGTATTTACCCTTTACCACTCTTGAATAAAACAGAAATTTAATGTTTTTATTGTATTGAGAACCATAATATCTAAGTTGAAATCTTATCCCATCATCTACTCCAGCTCTTCCATCAGTTGTGAATTGAATGATTGATTTAGTGTATTTACCATCAATTTTATCACTGTCAAATGTTTTCATGATGAAATGACTGTCACCATGGACATTGAAAATTATTGTATCATCAACAAGAAAACCACCAGCATCACCAATAACAAATATTTCAAAAATAGAAGTGTAACTACCACTCTCTAATTGATTACCTTTCATTTTTATACTGGACCATGCTTCTCCACTAAAACCAGTATCATCACCTTCTTTCTCAATTATATATACATCATTATGCGCTTTATGATTTTGAAAGAAGTGGCTTGGTGATGTATTTGGTGGTGACCCTACAGTTAATTGACTCTTGTCACCAAAGTCTTTATAAAATCGAAAACTTGGTTGTAAATGATAACTATTTTGACTGACTTTAGTATGTTCTTTCAACACTTTTAAACTAACTGCATCATTATCACCAGTAGACTCACCAATATTAGTTAATCGCTTCCCTTCAATATCATAATTACCATCATCTGTTAAATTGAATCCAACGCCTGGTAACCCAGGTAGTCCACGTTTACCAATAGCTGATGATGATAAAGGTAAAAGTCCGTTTGAATAACTCATTTATATTAATAGATTATATTTTTTCATTGAAATTTTTAGTGGTGAATTTTCGTGGCTTATCAACATATACAAAGCTATACGGTTTTTCAGTTGCTTTTTCATATGATTCTTTTGGAATACTATTTTCACGACAAATTAAACTCTTCTCAATAGCACTTGGGAATTCATAAATACAGAAATGTGAACAGTTCAATCTGATGTCTTTTGGTGTCTTGTAGTAACTTTGACTCAGATAAATCACACTGCAATTTTTATGTCGGCCTTGTATAAAATAGTTGATTAATGGTTTTTGATTTTTATCACATACATAATCATCAAAGATGACAATTTTCTGTGAGTCACTGTCAAGGTCTTGAACAGGAATGATATCATCATTACTTGCTTCAATAACATCATAACCTACTTCATCACTTATCGGTTGAAAGACATTCATAAGATTTTGATACTTTGACTGCTCTAAGTTTTTGGCATAGAGATGAACTTTATCAAAATACAGTAGATTGTAGATCAAATGCATTAGTGTATTTGTTTTTCCTGATCCACTTGGACCACAAATCAGCATTCGAAAACATTGATGAGGCATGAAATCATATAGTTGTCTAAAGTTTGAGACCACATCGTCTTTGACATCATAATTCGGTATTCTCATTATATTATATTGGTATATTAATTCAACATGGTGTTTAACATGGTGTTTAACATGGTGTTTAACATGGTGTTTAACACGGTGTTAAACGTTGTTTTTTGTATATGATTTATCATTTTTATATAATGTAATAATATAACAAAAATGAGTTTGCTTAAATGGAAAAAACTTGCAAAAAGTAAAACTAAATTAGGGAATAAAATTAATTACATCCATGATCTAATCACACAGCATAAAATCGGTCAGGAGACAAGCCAATCATCATTCGAAAAGGTATTCAAACCAGTGACAAGTAAATTAGATGATGTAATTGACAGTAATTTGAATTTAAGGATGCCTCAAAGGAGAAAAAGACCACTGAAGAAAGGGGAAGTTCCAAATTACGGTATTGATATTGATGATGAAGTTGAAGAAATGAATTTGGGTGATCTTTTTGATGAACAACCTGTACCACCACAGCAGGAGAAACAAATAGTACCAAAACCACCAACATATAAACAATCATTGGAGGATCTTTTGGAAGGAAATCTTGGAGAGCAGCCACCTGAGCAGCCACCTGAATATGATGAAGATGAAGAAGTTGATTATGCAATTAATGATTATGATTTAGAAAATCAAATTTTGGATAATATGGGTCTTAGTAATTATGAAGATATTAATTATAGATTGACTCAACCTGAGATGACAGACAAAACAAATATTAGCTATCTCAACAATATGAAGAAGAAGGCTGCAAAAGAAAGGCAAAAATTAACAGGTCATAAGGCCACTGTTACAAAACAATACAATAGTGGGAAGATAAACGAAGCTGTTAGGCAGATGTCGAACAAAGTAATAGATGATCGAAGATCTGTATTGAATAACTACATTGGACGTCTTGATGCTGAACTGAAAACACTGAAAACAAAGAAAGGTTTAGGGATAAAAGGTCGAAGAAGAAAACAGAGAGGTGGAAATGTTGTGTTTTTAAATGATGTAAAGCAGATTTTAAATCAATTGGAATTGATTATTGGAGAGATCATTGCAGGCAACACATCAATTAAGATGAGAAATACAGGAGTTAGTATATTGGACACATTATTGAGAATGTCAACAATCAATAGACAACAATTTAATAAATTGTATAATCAGTATTTCAAAGTATAATTATGTAAAGTTATTATATAAATGGATCGTGAGATTGTTTTATCATCATACAGCGTCAAATATCAAGGAAACAACACTCCTCAGAATTTTATAACTGAATTCAAAAGGCCCATAATATTGGATAGCAATTCTCATTATGTAGTTGGTTTGAACCGAATCATTAACATGTCATTCACATGGTTCAATGTAAATTCATCATACAACAATCAGCTAATAAAGTACAGCTCTGATAATGGCTCAAACTTTACCAACATCACTTTCCCAGAAGGAGTCTGGAACTATACTGACTTTAATACATACATTAAGGAAATAACGAAGATAGTCAAAGATGGTGCTAACAATAATGAGTATCCCATCACTCTCGAATTCGATAATACAACATTCAGGGTTACAGTCACATTAGCCAAGAATTATCAACTTGATTTAACTGCAAGCAATTTCAATGACTTGATTGGGTTTGATAAAGAAATATTGAAGAGTGAACAGAATATAGGACCAAAAGTGCCTAATCTCAGCCAGGACACAGACATTCTTAATATCCACTGCGACCTCATCAATGATTCACTTGTAGACGGTCAAGATTCAGACATCATTTATTCCTTCTCAACCAGTGTGCTTCAACCTAGTTACTCTTTCACAATTGAACCAAGAAGAGTTACATTTAATCCCATCAACAAGAATACTATACACAGTATCAGGATAAACATTACAGATGGAAAAAGGAGATTAATTAACCTGAATGGAGCTGATACATCTTTTTCATTAATTCTAAAAAGGATAGAATAATATAACATAATATTATAATGAAACCATTTGAATTCACTAGGGTTTATCATCCAAAACTTGGTATTTTTGTAGATAAACATGTAGGATCAGGAATTATCGTTGATAATATTTTCAAACCAATGAAGAGTGCCGCGTCATCTTTTGTAAAAAAGTTCGCCAAGAAATCAGGTGAGAAAGCATTAAAATCAGTAGGTGAAAGGGTGGGTAAAAAGACATCTGAGAAGTCAGGAGACTTGATAATGAAAAAGCTTAGGAATATGAGAATTGATGATGTAGGACAAATAGTTCCATCACAGCGAGAAGAAAGTACAGATATGATAATTGATAGACTGATATCAGGATCAGGAAGAAGGAGGAAAAATTATATAATATATTAATATAGTGGCTTTCAGAACAAGTGAATATTTGCAAAGATATGAGTTGGTTCGATTTCAGTTGAATGATGTTATTAACATCCCAGCTAATGGTCAACACCAACAAAAAAATGGGTATAAGTTCACAATCAATGACAGGTCTGCGTTCTATGATTGGTATAATGCTTATTTTGAGGTGCAGTTTCAGTTACAGGTATTGGCTGATGGTACAGGTCTTCCAAATGCAACCCGGGCAACAGTTATTAATGGAGCTCATTCATTAATTAACCATTTGACAATAAAGAGTGCTGGTAAGATTGTATATGAAACTGATAATCTTCATAAAGTAACTTTTGTTAAGAACCTCTTGGAATACAGTGATGATTTCAGTAGATCGGTGGCTAAAGATAGTTTTTGGTATCTGGATATAGCAAATTTGGCTGATATGACTGCTGCTGGAAATACAGGATTTGAGGCTAGACGAAATTTAACGAAAAGAATTGGTGAAGGTGGTGGAGCTGAGGATGCTTCCCAAGATGTTAATGTAATTATACCTCTTAATCGATACGGTTTCTTTGAAGAGTTAAATGATAAAATGTTGGTCCCAATGCAACTTCAGTTTGATATACAGTTACAGAATGACGAAGAATTAATATATAAAGCAGGTGGAGCAGCTGCTAATCGAGTGGTTGTCAATAGATTCTTACTTTGGGTTCCGAGACTAGTACCAAAGGACACTTTATACGATAAGTTTATTCAATCCTTTTTGTCAAAAGGTTCTTGGATGTATAAAAGAGAATTGTATTCAGCTTCCAATCCAACACAGAGCAGTGGATTCTTCCAGATATCACCAAGTATTGACAATGTTGTTTCCGTCTTTGTTTACCTCCAACGAAATAAAACAAACAATGAAGATACAAATCCTTACCACTTTGATACTTTCAAACTGAATGCGGCTAATAATAATAGCAGTCTCTCGTCATGTAGATTGGAATATGGAAATGGAGTATTCTATCCAGAAACTGAATACGATACAGAATCAAAAGTAAGGATCTTCAACGATGTGATGTCATATGGAATGAGAAAGAATAATTACAATAGTGGTACCCAACTCAATATGTCTAATTACAACTCTCTCTATTCTATCATATATTTTGATTTGTCTTATCAAACAGAAAAAGTAACTAGAGACCCGAAGCAATTGATATTCAGGTATAAACTAAGCGCAAATAGTGCTGCAAATTTCCGTGTCCACGCTGTCGTCTTATATGATGAGACCATCATCATCGACAAGGTAGGAAATGAATTGGTTATAGTATAAAAGCAAAAATGAGACATTCTTAATTCAGATATGTTTTGTAATAGAAAATTATATAACATATATTATATACAAGAAATGACACAGCTTTTTGCAATAAATGTTAAACTATCAAAAAATCAGAAGAAGAATATTGGTGATGCTTATAGTAAAAGAGAAACAGTCGTCTTAAGGTTAACTAATGACTCTCTTAATGGAAATGACACTCTACATGTCCCAGCTACAGTAAAAAAGAGATTGGAAAAGAATCGGCAATTGAATAAGGGTATGGATATCAAACTTTCCAAGACTAATATCAGAAAGCAAGTTGGTGGCAGTTTGTTGACTTCAGCTCTAGCTCTTGCGCGTGCATTTGGACCAACAATTGCTAAAACTTTAGGGTTGTCAGCTTTAGCAGGGGCATCTAGTGCAGGAGCACAGCAAATTGTTAAAAAGATATTTGGAAAAGGACAAACTGGAGGTTTCCTCATTCCACAAAACAAAATTGATAAGCTTATTGCAAACAAACACCTACTAACTGTAAAACAAAAGAAAGATATATTGGACGCTCTTCAAACAGGTTCAGGTTGTCACATAAGACCAACAAAAAAACAATCAGGTGGTTTCCTTGGTACTCTACTTGCCAGTATTGGGATTCCAATGGTTTTAAAAGCTTTGACTGGAAGAGGTGCCCCCAAAGTTGGAGCGCCACCAAAAGGTGGAAAAGGAGCTCCGAGAATTGGTGCATACAGACCACCACCTTTTATAGGGTCATGGGATAATAAAATCGGTTACGGAACCAGAAAAAAATCAGAGGGTCCATATTGTGGAATTGGAAAGACACCAAAAAATAGAACCAGAGGAACAATGGATCAATGTTTAAATAAAAGTCAAATCAGATATTATGGAATTGAAAGTGTCCCTCAACCAATATTAAAAGCATTCTTAGATGCAAAACTCACAAACAAAAAAAGGCGCCAGCTTGATGCCCTTGTAGGATTTAAAAGAAAAAAGAAAGAAAAAAAAAAGAACAACAAAAAGAACAACAAAAAAAGGAAGGAGAAGGTCTCCTTCTAGGTCCAAACAGCCCGTTCAATCAAATTCCACTTATAGGAGCAATACTGTAAAACCTAAATTCCATAA
>CM042747.1:34933092-34954074 GCA_022496165.2 Catalaphyllia jardinei | reverse complement strand
CTGAACTAGTTTTAACACTAAACTGTTTTTCATTCGCCGACAGTTATAGAATTCCATTCACTCTCACATTTCACCCTCACAACCACGCAGTTAAATCCATCATTCTAAAAAACTTTAAATTACTTCAAAATGATCCCGATACTGGCAGAATCTTTTCGCCACCGCCATTAATTTCATTCAAACGCGACAAAAACATAGGCAACTTTTTAGTCAGAAGTGCTTTTCAAACGAGTGAACAACCCGATACTTTTAAATGTGCACGCGCACGATGCAAAACATGTCCTTTCATTTGAAACGTTGAAAAATTGTCGGGACCCAAGCGATCCATTAAGATCACTGATCATTTTACCTGTACCTCAACCAATGTCATCTACTGTATAACTTGCACCCTTTGCAAAAAGTTATATATCGGCGAAACAGGTAGACGACTAGGCGACCGATTTCGAGAACATCTTCGCGACGTAGAGAAAGACGACAAAAACGCATCTAAACCGGTCGCTAGACACTTTAATCTGCCGAATCATTCTACACAACATATGACAGTCTGCGGCCTCTCCCTACATCAAGGAAGCACAGAAAGCCGCAAAACTCTAGAACAAAAATTTGTTTTTCAAATCGGCACTCTTAATCCTCACGGTATCAACGAACGTTTTTCATTTAACTAATTTATTCTGTTTTTCACGTTGCCAGGCACCAACCAATAGCGTAGCTCCATATTTCTGTATATAAACCACACAAACCCACAATTCCTCGATTCGCTCCGACGAAGGGCTAGCGATCGAAACGTCAGCTTCTGAATCTCTTTACGGTGGCTAATTCACATTATCAACTCAACGAAAGTGTATATGAAATAATTCATATTTGAACTGCGGTTATAGATGCAAGAGAAGTATGATCCTCGCAGTAAATTTTCAAATTTAAGCAATTGGAAAGAAGAAGCCTGAAAAAAAATCAGGGCTTCAACGGGATTCGAACCCATGACCTCCGCGAATAACCGGCGCGACGCCCCACCAACCGAGCTATGAAGCCACACATTGGGAGCAAGGTCAATTTAGTGAGCTCATATCTCCCGCAAGAGCGAAACGACGAAAGTGTATATGAAATAATTCATATTTGAACTGCGGTTATAGATGCAAGAGAAGTATGATCCTCGCAGTAAATTTTCCAATTTAAGCAATTGGAAAGAAGAAGCCTGTGAAAAAAAAAAATCAGGGCTTCAACGGGATTCGACCCATGACCTCCGCGAATACCGGCGCGACGCCCCACCAACCGAGCTATGAAGCCACACATTGGGAACAAGTCTGTACCGTTGCAGTTATGTCCTATATGGCAGACATGTCCTCTGACGTAATAGGATATACTGAGCCAATGATATCATGGGTTCTATCTAATAATACGCAGCCATAAGACTGGTAACTGATCTTCGTTCTAAGAAGACACTGTCACAACGCAATTTCATTGGAAGAAACAACGACACATACAATTGGTCAAAATGTTTAAGACATATCTGCCACGCAGGACACAACTGCAACGCTACACAAGTCAAGCTCCCAATGTGTGGCTTCATAGCTCGGTTGGTGGGGCGTCGCGCCGGTATTCGCGGAGGTCATGGGTTCGAATCCCGTTGAAGCCCTGATTTTTTTTTTTTTCAGGCTTCTTCTTTCCAATTGCTTAAATTGGAAAATTTACTGCGAGGATCATACTTCTCTTGCATTATCAACTCAGTTGATAAAACCAAATTATCTTCTAATACTCCCATCGACGCAGCACCACAGTTTCTTTAGAAACTTACCCCCTTTTCCCACTAATAGTTAACCCTGATAAGAAAAATCTCTCACGTGCGAATTTTAACGAAAGCGTCATTCCTTCATTCAACTTGAACTCGCTGGAAACTTGAAAACTGTTCGATTTTCGAAACGTTCATTCCCTTGAATATTACTTTCACCGACATTATTAATCTGCAAGCTGCTTTGAACGCTTATTTAACTGTCCGTGATTCGGAAACATTGACAAGCGCAAATTTTTGAAAGCGTGATAATTTCTAAGGCTCTCTAGCTTTCTTTGAAAACGTTCTCCGAGTTTCGAAACCGGGCTCTTTTAACCGCGATTGGTTAAGGTAGAATCTATCATGTTTTTATCTGAACTCTCAGCTTTGCTAAGGAGAGAGAGAGAGAATTAACTTTTAGCTGGTCGAGGTTTTCCGCTCCGTTAGTCACGCACTGGACTCCACTTTCAACCCAAGATTTGCATACTATGGGACAGCTCTACCATTGAAATGACAACAATAGCTCACTTTGGAAAAGAGTGATAGCCTGGGGAGACGAACCAACGAACTACGACACAGTTTTAAATCAACATTAGCGACCGCTCCTGCATGACAAATGCGACTTACCGGACGGGTGCACAGTTTGGGAAGGTTGTATTTTAACGGAAATTTTTGACTGTGCCCCCGTCCGTTAAGTGGCATTTGTCACACAGGAGCGGTCGCTAATGTTGATTTCAAACTGTGCCGTAGCTCATTGGAAGGTCACACGATACGCCGGAAAGCTGAAACCTCCAGCAGTGAAGCAAAAATCGTTCGAATTGGAGCGGAAAGATTTTTCCAAGCCGACCGGCCGATCTGTCGATAACACGCAAGACTGACGGAAATTTTGCAAACGTTTCCGCGGGTGTTTTTTTTTCCAAAGTCGCGTGCATATCAATGAAAACGGTGGTAATTTGCACGAGTGAGTTTCAAAAAGCTGAAATTGCACGAGCCGTGCAAGTTAATTTCAATTTGAACGAGAAAAACCGTATGATTACTTAATTTAATAATACAAACACGAAAAAAATCGCGCGGATAACGTGCCGGAAGATGTTTCTTGGAGCCATTTTTTCGCGTTGGAAAAAACTTTTTTCAAAGTTTGCATACAAAATTGTTGTTATAGCATTGCATGATATCATTGTCCTAAAAAATTTCTCATTGTCTTTCTGCAAATCATAATCCAGAATTACGAAGTGTAATTTGCACTGGTGTTACACTTTTTGCACTTGTGTTACACTTGAACAGCACTGCTCTCAGCCAATCAGAATAGAGCAATTTTTCCTGCCTATTATTATATTTATAACTACAGGTATGAGGACTGTAAACTGGAGTCTTTTTGTTGCAATATGTGTCAAGTTGCAAGATTCAGAATAAAACTTTTCATCCATCAGATTCAAGCAGTCCAGTAGCTAGTGTATTATCCTTTGAAGACATCAAAAAATGAAACATGCAACATATATCTTCTCTTTTAATTTCTCATTCCTCTCTAAACAAACACTATAGTACACATTACATGTGATGACTCTTTACAAATGACGAACATGATTTTCCTGAGATAACTCTGCTAATAACAATTCAATCAATAAAATTAATTTTAAATTTGGCATAAATACATGTAAATGATTTGTGAGTGGAAAGTTTATAACAAACATCATATGTTTGTGATAAACTTTCTGCCCACAAAACAAATGTACAAATATGACAAGCTCTGTCAGAACCCTATCATTAATTTTTGTTTAATGGCATTGCAAATGACTGATTACAAACTACAAAATAATTTAATGTACTTATCAACTGAGACTGAGGTCTTTACAGGAAAATCTCAAACGGAGACCTTGCTGTATTGTCTGAGCGACACCAAGGGCAAAATGGCAAAGTTGAGGTTTGAGATTAATGTTGAAAGACTGAAACATTTGGAGTTGATAAGTTGTTTATTATACGGCTTTTGCTTTGTTTTTGCAAGCCCACATACCTTACAGGAGAACAATCACCTAGAATTAGCCAATCAATTATATCCGCTACGAACACAAGCCATATAATAAAGTTACTTACCAATGAAGGACATAATAGAAAATAATATCAATTCTGCAACTGTCTTTAATAGATATTATACTTTACAATTTACATGTATATATAATAGAAAGTACAGCTATATTCTAGTTGAAATTAAAAATGTCTCAGTATCAATTGTCTTGAACAAACAGAAATGCTGAAGGATATCCGAATTAGATCAGAGTTTAGGTATAAGGTTTATATGTAGTGTAACCTATAAGTTACAGTTGAAACTTGATTTGCAGTTAAGAAGAGACAAGAGATGTACAGCAATTCAATGGCACTACATTTTTTCTATAGGAGTCAAAGTGAATCGATGAGATCCAAGTAGGGATGTTCCTGTTAATTCAAAATGAAAAGTAGAAAGTGTTTTACTTTGTGTATAAATACAATGAACACTCTATAACTCATTGAGTAGGTAGTAACTGGTAAAAAAATGCTCAAATGTAATTTATAAAAGACAAACTAACATGTTAACTGTCATTAAAATGTAAAAGCCACTGTTCTCAGAATAACTTGCAACATTAATCAGGGTGTCCAGTTCCTATTTTTTCCTATTTTTTGACCAGACTCCTATTTCGTCATATCTCTTAAATGAAAATTATTTTTCTATTTTTTTGGCTGATTAAGTAGCATGTAAGTAAAGGGTTTTTTTTAAAAAAAAAACAATTTGAAATCAAAACTAATGGTAAAAGTATGTTGCATTGTGATCAAACTTCAGTCATTATCAAGCTTAAAATTGAAAATAAAAATTTTGCATAAGTATAAATAGAAAACAAAGAAGTAAAAGTACAAAAATGTAAAAAGGGGGTAGGAACAATAAGACTTTTGCATAGATGGAGTTTGAGACCTGGTCTCTCAACATTCCATAAATGAGACAGCCAAACTTGTTCTTGCCCTTTTTTCAAGATGGTAAAATTCTTGGTAAGATCCTAGGGCACGTAAGAATGTTTCACATGAAAATGGTTTCCAATGGAGGAGGATGCATTCTTGTACTCGCCGAAGCATGGGAAGTAAAAAAAAATTGCAATTAAATGCAGAATTGCTTTCTTGGAAATATGCTAATTTCTTGAGAACCGCTCATTAGAATTTCACAAAATTTGGCAGGAAAATACTTAAAGAAATAAGTAACTGGAGTGTTTAAAAAATTTGAACTTTAATGGGAAACCTTTAACAAGGGATAATTAAAGATTTCTCTATTCAGTTACTATTAAAATAGTGTTAACTTGTTGGCATCATTACAAGCTTCTTGCAATCAAACTATGAAGAAAATCTAACGAATAGATATTCTACAAATAAACAAAACCTCTTTTAAAGGCCTCTTTTTATTTATTCATGTTGCTGTGTCAATGGCACATATGTCAGCTCAACTATCAAAAGTGAAGTTCGTGTTGTCAACTTGCTTGCTGCCATTTTTGGCAACCAAAGGATCAAGAGTCTTAGAGAAAAAGGGAATGAAACAAAGGTATCAAAACTGCATTCAGGCCAGTGGCAAGAAAATATAAATTTTATGTTCTCGTGGCAAGAACAATATCTCACTTGCTCGTTGCACATTGTTCTTGCCACGAAAACATAAAATTCATATCTTCAAGCTAATGTGTAATGTTCTGTTTATTGTAAAGACATGCTGATGACAGCGTTTTTTATGATTTTCAGAAGATTTCCGACCACTTTCCGAAGATTTTTCAAAATTGTTCCAAAGGACAGACAAACGTGCTTGAACATTTTACAAAAATTTCCAAAGATTGCCAGACTTTCGAGGAAGATCCGAAGATGTTTTGATCATACACCAACGAATTCAAGTACAATGTAAGAGACAAACTTGATATCAGTGAAATAATCAATATCTAATTCATGGGAGTCTATCCTACTGTACGTTACTGAAACCTGGAATCATCATATCGGTCAACGAAAAATTATTGGTGCAATATTTATATACTTATGCAAAGCCTTTGACTCAGTCTGTCCAGCAATCTTGTCTCATAAACTGCAGGCCTGTGGAATTAGCGGCAACCTGACGAACGCAGCGATCAGATTGGTTAAAATTGACAGGTTACAGAAACCAGTGTAACCTTAGTGCATTTCACATCACGTGAATCATCTGTCGACTTTATTCAAGGAGCGATCCTCAAGCTTTCGATTAATTTTGACTTAATTTTTGAACTAAAACTTGAGCACAAAATACCGGTAGCTGTGCATTGTTTACTGGAAGGGCGGGATGTTTTTGCAGTGACACCGACTGGTTTTGGTTAGATTTTTTTCAGCTATTCTCCACAGCGATCGAACAGAAGAAGATTTGAGAAGGAGAGTGTCCGAACAGTGTGATTCTAGTTATTTGCCCGTTGATAGGCCTGATTGAAGACCAGATTAAGGAAGGACAACCTCTTGGTTTGACCTGTGCTTCGCTACAAGATGTAAACGACCTTTCTGGCGACAATCCTTTGACACAACTCAGTTCTGTTTGCATCAGCAAAGAAAGCACTCGACAATGACCTAAGAGGATCATCAAAAACAGATCTTCAAAGGTTCCCCAACAAGTTGAATTGGTAGTCGTAGATGAATCACACACTGTTGAGATCTGGACAGGCAAAAATGGTTGGTAGAAAATTAAGCTTTCGTTTTTAGCATAAAGAATTAATTTGCACATGCGGCCGTGCAGCCAATTTATTGCTTTATACGTTGTGCTAATGCTGTTTAGCTCTTCAATTGTGCAAAGTACAGTGTGACAAACAAAATCTTGTTCATATGTGAGTTACATGTAAAATAAGTTGAAAACCAGAATTTATGATCTGGTGACCAAATTTTTCCTATTAGTTACCAGCTGGCTCCCAAACGAAAAAGTTTATTTCAAGCCCTGTAAAGTTGTACTACAAAAGAAATATCTGTCAGTCAATATGAAATTGATTTTCATCAAGGAAGAGAAAGACAGTTAAGGGTGAACTGTGGTTGATAAGCCATTCTAAAGATAAACTGTCCTTTTTAAGTCAAATTCAGTTTAAACTGTTGTTTTATGTTAAGTTAAGAGTGAACACAAAGAAATTTTCTTTTTATTTATTTGCTGATGATACAAACCTGCTGTATGCTGACAAGGATTTGAAGTCACTAGAAAGTGTAATCAACATTGAATTGCAGAAAGCCTGTGACTGGTTGAATGCTAAAAAGCTGACTATAAATGCAAAAAAGTCCAATTCTGTCGTCTTTAGACCACCACAAAAAAGCTTAGCTATCAGCTTAATATAAGGATATACAATAATGCCTCAAATAGTGATAATTTTCTTGAATGCAAAGATTATGTAAAGTTCCTGGGTGTGCTCATCGATAAAAACTTAACTGTCATATCGACTACATTGCCTCTAAAATAAGCAGGGTTGTTGGAATTATATCACGATTAAGGCACTCTATTCCTCTGAATACTTCAATCCAAATTTACCGTTCTCCGATTTTCCCATATACATACTACGGAATTGCTGCCCGGGGCCACGCAGCATAGGTGTATCTGAGGAAGGTCTTTATGTTACAAAAACGAGCTCTTCAGCTAATGTTCTTTGCATGGAACAGATCTCTTGCTATTCCTTTGTTTATCTCGGCTAATGTCTTGCCCCTCAATATGCTTTATTTTGAAACAGTATGTTCTCTTATGCAAGACATATCTACCAATTCTGCACCTCACAATATCTGCGATCTTTTTAGTTATTCATCTGTCGTTCATACATATAACACTAGATTTTCTGATGGTGGTAATTTATATGTTAATAAATCAAGACTGAGATTTCAACTTAATTCATTTTCCATTTTCGGAGCTAAGCTGTGAAATTGCCTGAAGCTTGACCTGCGTAAACTTAGGAAAAATAATTTCAAAAATAAAATTCATCAATTTTTACTTCCGGTACTTGGTAATGAGGATGATTATGTTGATTTCTTTACCTTAATGTTAAAAATTACTAATTGTCATTAATCAAACTCTAGTGGCTACTATTATTAATTTATTATGTTCTATATCTTATTATAGGTTCTTGCTCTTCTCATGTAAATCCTAGCTACATCTGTGAATATATGTGTATACCTATTTCTATTTATTTAATTACCTGATTTTAATATTGATATATTTTGCTTAATTTTATTGTAAGCCGATTAGTGTTGCTACATACGGGTTGTATAAATTTATAAATTTGTTAAATATAAATAATTATTATTCAAATAAATTGAGGGTTGTCCAATACTCCGACAAATTAAGTTAGCATTGTATTGTATTATATCCACATAACAATAGATTAACAATGGATTAACAATACAATACAGTTGAGAACGACGCAAAACAATAGAATACAATACAATGCTATGCATAAATTTGTCCGAGTATTGGACAAGTATGAATAAAATGATGATGATCTGTTGTTTTAAAACTTCACTAAGGATTTGTTGTGTTTGCCACTGTCTGCTGGTTTTATGTCAAAGTTTTGAATAGACAGCGCAGTTTCTGAACAAGGTTAAGCTGGAGTAGTTCAGTGGTCAGGGAATTCAAATCGATGAATAGAGTGTCTGTTGTCACGCAATGAAAAATAAAATCAAAGGATAAAGTCAAGAAATTGTGATATTATAAAGTCAAGAAATTGTGATATTATAGACAATAAATAAGCTCTCCAAGTTTAAGGTGTGTGCATTGTCCCAAAGTTGAGATATTCCTCAAAATGTTCCATACATAATTTTATTACAGAGCGTAGCATGGAGTCACCATGTTGGAGGGTCTCCTTGGTCCTCCAGTTGGCAGGTAAGTAGTGTAAACATCTGGAACTTACTTTGAACTTATCTTGTCGACTTCAAATTTGAACCGAGCCAAAAACCATTTACCTAACACTTAAACTCCTAAAATGGCTAAAAATCAATAGATAAGTGTATCTTTCTTGACAAATGTGATCTTAGCTTTGTCAGACACCAACATAACTTTGAAATTCAAAATGAACTGGTTTCCAAATGAAGGATGCTACTGAGCTTGAAAGTTGTAAACAAAAAAAAATTAGTACCTCTTATGCCTGATGAGGATAAAACCTTAAGTGGGTCTTAAATTTTGGATGTGAGAATTTGATGATTTCAAGAGCACACACTCCATAAAATCACCAGTCTTGTTTCTAAGGAAATATATGGTACTCAAATGTCATTGATTGCCGACTTCCCCTCCATTTTTTCTATATATATAATCTAATATTAAACAGAATGATATTGTTATCACAGTGAGAGTTAAGAAGAAGAAAAAAATGTTAGGATGAAAATGCTCACATTGTCACAAAGGCATGAAATTAAGGATGAGGATTGGTATAGCTGATGGGGTGTTGGGAGGGCTGTCTTTATCAAGGTAGTATTGATACTTCTATTTTGTTTTCCTATTTTTCTGAACAACCATGCTACTGGACACCCTGAATTAATACATACACTGTAGTTTACACAACTAACTTCACCTTACCCCAACTAACATCATTCTTTTCCCTTCCCTGAAAGCCCATTCACTAAGACTCTTCTGACGGAGAACATTTCCATCGTCATCTGTTGAAAAAGAAAATTGCTTACTGCAAGAGTAATTTAAATTGATACATTTCTTTGAGATGTAAAAAAAGGACCTGCTTGCTAATTACAAAAAAATCATGTGACCAGTCAATTTCTCACTAATTTGAGCAGCACGTGAGACTGTTTAACAGTAGTCATTTTCAAATAAAAACAAGACAATCTAAGATCGTAGGTCAGTCTGTAGCTGGATGTGTTGATCATTTGCAGCATGCGAAAAGGCATCATGAGAAAAGGCATCACACAAAAAGGCAACACACCAGTGACATAAACACACATTAACCAGTTAACAAACAAGTACTGACTCTGTCATAATGTCGCGTGCGATCAATGACACCTTGCAGAACAGCTGAGTTCAAGTACTATAAAAGTATTTTTCATCGAGCTTTTGTTTTCAGAGAGTCAGATATGAATTTTTAGGAAGCAGTTGAATATGGTCTATTCATAGTCTAACCAAACTTAATCTGAAGTATTTGAAAGAGGGACAAAAAAACACAATGGAAGGCTATTTATCTGGCCGATAAATGTTTGTTTACTTGCGATTGGGAGTCTGTGTTTTGTGATCCACAACATTTGGATTATAAAGTTTGGACCTTTCAGAGAAGAACAGAGTCGTTCATACAGATTGGGTAATTATTTAACTTTTTGTTAACTAATGAACTAGGGGTAATCGGAGCTTAGGTGAGTGCGTTCGTTGTTTGTAGTGGTACACATAGCAGTTGAGGGGGAAAAGTGGATGGTTCGTGTGATAGATTAATGTTCTTTCTTCGACTTTCTTAGGACTCTTGGGAGGGTTCCCTATCCCTTACTCTTCTGTGCCTCCTTTGTTTAGTCATTTTATATTTGTTGCGGCGAGATTCTTTACAAACGTCGGCATTTAACGGTTCACTTCCACTACACCTCTCAATTTCTCACTTTTCAAGGAAATCATTCATTAAAGCCTCCAGTGGAATGTGTGTGCGACTCACCTCATTAACTTTTTAAGTATTTTGATTTAGTTTGTTGATTTCAATGACTTGAGTGGCACTACCATGGGCTGGTTTATACGTTTTTCTGAATACAAAACATAGAGTTTAACTGTTTGTTTACTAGTCTGTGCCGTAAATATCACAAGTCATGATGAAATGGCACCGCCGAGCTTCATATCTCAGTAGACTTACTTTGTGGCACAACGGCCGCCAAGCTACACAACTCGGTAGATTTACTTTGAGGCACAATGGCCACCGAGCTACAGAACTCGGTGGATTAACTTTGTGCCACAACAGCTGCCAAGCTAAACAACCCGGTTTGGTGCAGGCACTAGGAGTCACACACATTTTCCAAGGACAGTGACGAACCATGCTTAATCCAAAGTAAAATTCTACTGAGTGTGTTTTAGTTACCGACTTCAGTCAACCTTCAGCAATCATTTGAAAGATGAACGATGGAAGACCAAAAGCAAACTCAAGTAGCCCTTACGAAGATTCGGCAACCAAAAGCAAACTCACTAAGACTAAAATAGACCTCACTAAAATAACGACGTGAGTTAGTTTGTCAAAGTGAGGCAAAATGTAGGCAAGCGCCTCAAAGCAAGGCAAATGTGTGTCGACGACAAAAATGCAATCTCGAAAAAACCTCCCAACACAAATTAGGGGTTGCGTTCTTGTACCTCGAATGCAATAACCAAGTTTTTTCTCAACAAAGAAATCCTGTCGCAGCAAATTTGCATGTGCCGCTTTACTGGGCTGGAAGCAGTCTACAATAAATACCTATGAATGACTTTCAGGAATGGCACTTTTATTCTCTACCATTCATTGTGACTTGGCTCTCCACATTATCTAATGAAGAGCTCTACACAACAATTATTAAAGCTCTCTCCAACTGACTCCATCTTCTTACACAAGTTCTACATAGGCTAATGCATTTGTCATGCTGCTATCTGGTCAACCTGGACTACAGCAAATAATTTTCAATTAGTTTAAACAAGGTTGTTTTGTCAAGAGGCATCATGCAATGGAACAGAGTTTACCATTAGTCAATATTGCTGACCACATATAAACATACATGCATACATACATAATTTCATTTGAGTTTCATTTGACAGTACTAGAAGAGCTACAGTGGAAATCAAGTCTACTTTTAAGACAATGATCATGCATGGAGCACATGAAAGAACGAGGGTGTCAATCATGTTAACATTACGCTGTGATTCAAATCCCTGCAAGTAAAAAAAGTCGCCCTTTTGCGACTTACATTGCTCCTGCTTGCAACTTTGCCAGGGACTTTGTCGCTCGAACACGCAAAGGTTAACTTGTAGCAAGTCTATTGAGTTGTATACATGTATATGTACACATAAGCCTTTAGATGAGAGGGTATACCAAGAAAACACATTCGAGTGATAAGTTGTGGGGAATGTTCCAAGATATGAGAAAGAGGTGTGCATTGTATAGATCCTATGCAAAAATGGCTGCCATTAAATTATTCTTTTGTCCTTATTCAAAATAGCCTCACTAATCTCATTCAGGATAACAAATTCTTTACAATTTTTGTCTCAAAAACGAGGTTAGTGAGGCTAATTTAAACACGAACAGAAAAATAATACAATGGCAGCCATTTTTGCATAGGGTCTATAACAATTTTATACCATGCTGTAGAAAACACAGTGGCCATCACAATTCATGTAGCACGTAATGGGAAGTTTGCAATGGGCGTACTAGTGTCAAGTATACAATACAGTGGCTTTCCTTTACTCTGCATGGCACAGTATAAATAGCATTGTTATACCTCCCGACTAAAATTCGTTTTCTGATTGAAGAAGAACATGTCACGTGTGGCGGGTAAAAACTCACTAACTCCCTAGGGTGAACAAAACTCACTAATGCCCTAGGGAAACAACAACTTGAACTTTCGACTCGCTGGTGATCAGGTTGTGCACCTTGAAACTGTGGGAAATTTGTGTACCAGTCGGCCTGATGTTAAAAAGCCACTGAAGAAGGACAATGTTTCTCACTAAAGACAGCATTCATGTTTCAAGAAAAGGGTTTATAATCACAGAAACATATCAGGTTAACAAAAGGAAAAATATGAACAATTTGTGTCTCCAAGCTTTTGGTTTGGCACTAAAAAGGGGTTGTCCAAGTTCGAAACTCGCCCTTCGATCGCTGTCGCCAGGTAGGAAAGTATTTGTGTAATTTACAACAAAACATGCTGTTCTTGATCAGAAAAAACTCAGAATGCTTGAGTTAAGCATTAGAAGAACCCACGGCAACTTAAATACTATCTATATTTTTTGTTAGTTACGAAGAAAAAGACTGTTATCATGATTTTTCGATAGGACAGCTTGGTTTTGGCAGCCGCTCAATTTCGCGAGTGCAACCACTGTATACAAGGGCATCCAGCAAATAATTTTTTAGAGTTTTTTCTATTTTTGAGTTGGGAAATATAACAAAACACTTAATGACTGGCCCCTTGGGAAACAGTGAGTTTTGTTCCCCCTTGACCTCAATGAGGGTCTCAGGGAAACAAAACTCACTGTTTCCAGAGGGGCCAGTCATTAAGTGCTTAATCTTCCATGGATGGCCATAGCAAGCAAAATGTACCTGAACTGTTGCCTTGATTAACTTCAGAATCAAACAACTGGAGAGCATCTGTGGCACATTGTTTAGCTTTTTGTTTAAATTCCTCCATGTCACTGTGAACTCTGAAAAGGAATTGAGAAGTAATTGGCAATAGTAACAGGCAACAGTAAATGGTTTTTCACCAAGCACGAGATTAAGATGGCTGAATATTGGCCAAGTTCTGACCTGCATGTTCATGCACCAAGATGGAGTCAAGCGCCATTAATGCAAAACAAACAAAAAAAGAAAGAATGAGGCCAATATCCAGCCAACTACACAAACTTGGTCAATTTAACACATTGGTGACAGTTTTTCATAAATATGTCTTGTCACTAATCATTAATTTTGTCACAACGTTGTCAAAGTAGCTGCGCATGCAAAATACTTTGACAATGTTATGCAAAATTCATTGTCAGTAACAGGAACGCATATGAAAAACTGACGTCAAATTGCTTTTTACAGTAACAAAAAGTGCATTGCATGGTGTTAATTATAAATTCCTGTGTCTGTACACTTATTGACAATGAAAATTAGCTAATGAGTGCACAAGAATTTATGCAGTTATTGTAAAAAGATTTGTTACGTGACATAAAGAGACCTTTTTCTTACAGATACAGCAGGTAGTCCTGCACAAGCAGGATAGTGCCATCATGCCTTCTCTGGTAGCCAATCAGTGTAGAATTTCATTCATTTTGCCCCACATGGAGCTAGCAATATAATTAACTCAAACACTGCAACTTAACTGCTTTATAAGATAAACTTAAGATAAAATCAGAAAATTGCTTATCTTAAGAAGCTGACAAAAAGGAAATACTTACATATCGACAGCTACTTTATTCAGTCCTCCCCACGTTTCTACATTACAAAAACAACTCTTCATGAATTTTAGGACTTGCCTGAAAAAGATGATACATGTACATGTTTTCTCTATGATTTTGTGTCTTAGTTAACAAATTTTCAAGTTCTGCAAATACTTGCCTTGAATTGCATTACAGCTCATATCATTTTTGAGGTCCCTTTTTACATAAAAAATGCCTCCTAGTCAATGGGCTCATTATCAGGTCAATGGATGAGTGAGTGAGTCATTGAGTTAGTGAGTGAGTGAGTGAGTGTGTGCATGCGTGCGTATGTGTGTGAGTGCGTGCATGCGTATGTGCGTGAGTGAGTGAGTGAGTGAGAGAGATGTATGCATATCACACCAATTAGATTGGAGCTGCTATAACAACCAATCAAGTTGCTTTTTGTTAAGGTGAACCATGTGTGTGGAGATTTCATTAAAGGGCATCTTAGTTTGTTTTTCTGTAATCATAAACACATATTCTTGTATTGGTCTGATTCTGACATTTCTGATGCTTTGTGTGCTATGGTTGAGCCAAGGACTTTGTGGATGGCTTTCAAGAGTTCAGAATTTGATTATCAGCCAAAGAATCATAGTCTTTGGCATACACTAACATGTCATCAAAGCTTTGCCTCAGGGACTTAACTTCCACATCAGATCATTATGTCAAATTTCAAATGAAAAGAGTCTTAGCTGCTTGGTTACTTGTTGAATTCTAGGACAGGGATAATTGCTTTTAGTGCCAAATGCACCAATGGGAAGGTGAGGGGGCTTTTGACCATGCTGGTATTTGCCAGGCTCCCATCGACATGTATGGGTAGTGAGCTGCAATTTAAACTCACTAATCAGTGACTATTGTTCACAGGGTGGCAATACACACACAAGAAGCCAATCTAGCAGCACATCCAGAAATTTAACTTGATATAAATGTTTTCTTAGTGTCTTCAGTGGCATTTTAATATCTTGGATTTAATGAAAATTGTTTCAAAGGGGAATTCTTTGGACATCTCTTTCTTAGTGTCATCAGCGGCATTTTAATTAATATCTTGCATTAATGGAATTCTTTAAGACAGGTATTCTTAGCAGAGATGTTCTTTAGGGTTTGTAGTATAGAACATCTCCAAATATTCCTGAAGACTCCATGACAGCAAGTTAAACTGTGAATTTATGAGATTAGAATTAAGGGTGACACGCCCTTTCACTTTAAAACAGATTCCTTACTACACTGTAAGTTCAAAAAGGTTAACTTATGTCTCTCAAAAAGTGGCAAAACTTTTCTGTAACTGACTATCACAAAATAAACTCTCGGA
Organism: Catalaphyllia jardinei; assembly: GCA_022496165.2. Classification (NCBI taxonomy): domain Eukaryota; kingdom Metazoa; phylum Cnidaria; class Anthozoa; order Scleractinia; family Caryophylliidae; genus Catalaphyllia; species Catalaphyllia jardinei. The sequence continues at coordinate 34,938,918 of CM042747.1, read as the reverse complement.
AACGTCTCAAACTCTACAGATTTCATGGCATTTAAGTGTCCGGTTGTTTAATGTCTCAAGGTTGGCAATGCTGTTTAGCTTCCATAATCTCTTCTTTGATATCAATACTAATTTTAAGTGGTTTCATGGAACATCAAAACCGAAAAAAATATGATTGCTGGCAACAGAACTCAACCAAATTGGGTTTAAATATTAAGTTAAATTCAATATGTTGACTAGACAACATGATAATTTTACTTTTCATGCCAACATTTCTAACTTGATAGTATTATTTCGTCATATATGATGTGAAATTCTTAATTAATTTCTGGAAAACATAGGGGTGACATTCTTTTTATTCACTGCTGGAGATAAAATGGTACTAAGTCAAATATCTGGTGAAAAACGGAAGTATAACTTCTTTTTACCCACATGCTGATTATCATTTCAGAGATAAACAAAACTAATCTAGTTATCAGATAGTCATGTCTAACAGTCATGCAATGGTGCATTTGTATTCTGTTGCCACCTTTACTGTAGAGGTGTTTTGACAAGAACCTATGGTGCAAACTATTTTCAAGTACTAACTTGATACAAATGCCTCTTAACAGATGTCAACAACTATTGGCACCTTACAAATGACTTTATCCATGTCATAAATGAAACTGACAAACAGACCTCTAACAGACCAACTTTATTTGACTACCAACAGTTGGATTGAAGCTGACCAATGACTGATGAAAAACTTTACACCAGTCTTTCAGCCAATACCATTATAGCTTAACTGACCAATCACTTTCAAGGGAGTAGACTTATAACACCATCGACCATCTCTTCAGGTTGTCAAAATGTCAGTCACTGAAAACACTGAGTTTAACACTGAATTTAGGCCTGAACAGGATCCTGTTCAGGCCTGAATTTTTTTCAGGCTTTAATTTCACAACTGCTAAAGGTATCAGCATACCCCAAATGACAACCTAGTGTAGTTGCTGCTTCACAGTCACTCGTTTCATAAGACCACCAATAAAGTATATATTTCTGAAAGCTTAATAATTGCAGATTCCGATTATTACTCGATATAAGGCAAGAAATAAAACCCATTCCTAAAATAGCGACCATCTCCCAAAAGTATGTAGTTTCACAAATTGAGTTCGTTTCTGGTCAGAATTTAAACGGGAGAAAGCGAATGACATTGCTATGTTTTCTTCACACCTTGATCTAAAAAACTGTTTTGGGGAATTTTGATTACTTGTCTGGTTTGGTTTTAATACACTGTTAAACTTTAAGTTTTATAAAACATGCATTACCTTTGCTTAAATAACTCATTACTTTCGAAGGAGGCTAAAAATAAAAATTTCCCAACACGGTTTTTTTGCCACATTATTAGGCAACATTCTTGCCAAATTTCAGCAAAAAAGGATGAAAACTTAGACAACAGAGCTCGCATTTACAAATCGTCCCACAAAGAGGTCTCAAATGCTGTACGTTTCTGGCGTGAAATACCAACAAAGCTCTCTGTTCCACTGCTACACTCACTGCTTTGGACCCACTGGCTGAAATCACTTCATGATGCCAAAGAACAAAACCAAGGGATTTAAAAAGCGCGATGGAGGAAGCAATGGAGGTCCGCAAAAGAAACCATGCTTTCAGAAATGAGAGTATAAGAGTGGGACCGCCTTTTATCATTAGTAGTTGTACTGTATACATTAGTTAGCTATTCAGAATGTCAGCAAAGTGTGTGGCGTAGCCTCAGCCGGACAATCAGTCATGTATCTATTAAATGCCAAAAAGACATTATTTATTTTAGTATTGTGTCAGAGAGATGCAGCTGAGGGGAGAAATCCCAATAATAATAATAAAAACTTTATTATTGTGTCAGAGAGATGTAGTCCCCTCTACTAATGGTGGACACCTAACTAATGACCTATGTTAACTTAGCTAAAAAGCTACAAATATATCAAAAATTTATATCATAAAAAACTCTTGTAATCGATCAGTCATTCTTGGCATAGGTTGCAGCCTCAACAGTCACTGACATTTCCAGCTAGGGAAGTAAGGTCCTGACTATATATGACTTAGCCTGCAGAGCAGGCAAGATTTCTTTGAGCGAGCGCTCACATCGTAAAAAGTTTAGTCGCCATCTTGAATTTTCATGCAGTGGAAGACTGGAGGGAGAAAAAATGTTCTACCAAGGGGGTGAGTGATAGGCAAGAGAAAGGATAGGGGAGGGGATGGGGCAAAGAAAATCTCACCTGCCCAAGATCATTGTTCTTTTGGGAAACTCTGTTCACCCACAACGGAGTTGCGGATTGGTGCGGCTCGACCCTACTTGTCAATTGTCTGCCACCAGTCAAATTCATTTGTTTCGTTTGTGTGGGACATGGTGAACTCTGTCGAAAGTGGTGTTGTTAGTTCTGATTCCGCTCTTGACGAATCTCTCAAGTTTCTATGTGAACTTGGAATGTCTCGCACATTACGAACAGAGCAAAAAAGATGCAATTTCTACACTGGTATCTGGAAAAGATCTGTTGGCAGTGTTACCCACTGGCTTTGGGAAAAGCTCAATATTTTACATGTTGGTACCCATCAAGAAAATAATGACGGGGAAACCTTCAAGTGCGGTTGTCATGTGTCCGCTTCAAAGTGTTATCCACAATCAGTTGGCTGAAGCTGCACTCAGGGATTGTTGTTTGGAGGATATAGACTCTGGCAAATAGCAACTCATTTTGCTTCTGCAGAAGAGGTTTTATCAAAGCCATTTCTTTCTTCACTTAAAAAAACAGCCTCACTGTTGTACTATTGTACTCGCATAATTATCTCGATTTAGATCTTCCAAGAAGGGGAAGAAAATTGCTTTCCGTGACAACTCAATAGCTCTACGTGCTTGTGTTGTTGTTTTTGTCAGGAAACGAGACTTCCCATGTCATGAAAAACTAATTTTGATTGGTTACCCACTGATTTCCAGAAATGCAGTGAAGTGCAACTAATCAGGGGGGGTTTAGTGGTTCAACAGGCTTTTCTGGCAGGCATCTTCTCACTTTTCCCCTCCCCCATCCCCTACCGTCTAACATGGCAGTCTAAAGATTGTAACGCTAACTCAATCGCCCCAACAAGACGCCTGCAATGCAGGCTACATATGACTCTTTTAAATTGCTTCAGAGAGGGTAGATTTCCTATTCTAGGAGTGAGATCATTCCACAGTTTGGGCCCTAGGTAACAAAGTGAGTGTTTTCCATATGTCACTGAAAAGAATCGAGGTTGAACTGTTTAGAAAACATGACAGCGGGTATTTGGGAATATAGCACAAATATAGATGGAATTGTTAGGAGCCGAATGGTTTTCCATGAGTATTGTGCTCGGGGGGGGGGGGCCCGTACTCCCTTATTTGGGCTATATGGGGACATGCTGCTGGATAGGGTATGCACGCATTGACAGAACTGATCGTACCGGCAGGTCTAGTTTCTTTGTCTTGGATAACGTAATGAAAGAAAGATGTCACTGTGTCGCATAGGCACGAGGGATTCTGCTGGTATATATATTGTTTAGGGACACTTTCCTCTGTAAAAGTTCTATTAGTGCTTTAATCAAAATAAAATTCACCTCAAAAATAAGTTCCACTTATTCATTATACAATAATTGAAGAAATTCATTCCTCTTTGATTTCCTTTTTAAAAAAATCATCTTTTCTATAGATGCAATGATGACTTTTTGCTATGCTGACTAATTTAGAGCTTAATGCTTGATGGTGCTTTGTTTAGTTCAAGTGTAGAGACACAACTGAGTTTTAGACGCATCGATCATGATTTCTCTGATTTGAATGACTTACTAAACAGTTCAAATTCCTGTAAAACCGGAGACTGTGAGTGTGTTGTCACTTGTCCTAAACAGGGTCTTGAAATGGAGGCTGTTGTCCTACACAGTGTAGGGTCTTAAAGTGCCCATGAAGTAAAAAATAATTGCTGCTTATTTGAAAGGCTTTTCAAAGTAGAGAACAATGGCATTTTCCTTTTGGGAAATATCCTTTTTCTTTTCAGACGTTTTTGTATTATGCAAATGGGGAAAGTGATGACATCATAGGTGGTTCCACTAAAACAGTGCAACACTCAATCAAGAATATCTCCAGAAATATTGGAGCAGTGTTCTTCAAACTTGACACCAGAAATGTACATCAATGTCGGCCCGGTTACGGTGACCTCAACGGAGGACTGGAAATGATCAGAAATGCCGGCGGCCATGGAGTACGGTCAAGTCTTCAGCCACTCTCGAGGTATACGGCTTTTACTTTGCCTTATTTTCTTTGGAGACGTTGTTTTTGCCGGCGCGAAATTGCAAACAACTGTTACATCGGTTTTTACACGGTTTTCCTTACAAGAACCGCTGCTTGGGCTATTTGCTTTCGCTCCCGTTAACATTTCTCCACCACGTGGTTGCCACTGCAGGTCGTTTGTCAGTCGCAAAGGGTTTTCTTCTTCGCGAGTTGCCTACTATTTTTGTCCTAAACAGGTTTTCAAACCCACGCCGGCACCCCTATACCCAAATGTGGGTCAAGTACCCCCCCTCCCCTGGTATTTTGAAACAATCAGAAGGTTTTGAAATACAATAATACACCACTTTGGCTTCTTTACAAGACTTTTAATGCCACTTTAACTGATCATGACAACTTGTTGACAACTTCCAATTAGAGATAATTTATTCATAAAATCGTTTTTTCTTAATAACTTTGTCTAGCAGAACTTTTTGTAATTAAAAGAACTCAATGAGATGTACTTGGGAGTATCAATAACTAAAAGATTTGCTCAATAAGATGCAGCTTTAAGCAAAACTGAGTTTTCTGCATACATTATTTTGCAAATCGATCAAAACAATTACAGAACAATGCGTTACATGTCAAAACAAGTCAGTCTGTCAAAAATTAGCTCGATCCTGCAAAAAATGAAAATCGTCCAAAAACCAATATATGCCCTTTTTGCACGAAGGTCTTCAATTCGGCTCAGTATTACTCACCATATGCTGTTTTTATCTCTTTGCCAAAGGGGAAAATGACCATCCAAGTTAAGTGCACTAAAACAAGATGAAATCAAATTACAGCTGCTTTCTTGACTGTATTCATCTCTTCTCTTCTTTCTCTTTTCTAATTGACAAACATGTATCCTTTTTATGATATCTAGCAACTTCAAAAAGACAATGCAAAGTACAAAATTACATGTAGTAGCACATGATTTATGTAATTTACGATGACATATGGTAGTAACAATTTTCCATATACAATGATATCTTGGCTACAATACCTAATTGCAGAAAAGGGAAAAAAGGTTAGTGCACTGGACTCAGGATTAAGCAGCTTGGGTTTGAGTTCTGACCATGGAATGTTCTTGGACAAGACACTCACAGCGTCTCTCACAGTGCCTCACACAGCACCTCACATAGCATCTCAAACATTGCCTCACACAGTGCCTCACACACAGGACTTGGCGTTGCGACCTTTGGGGTTGCCAATGCGACTGGATTTAGTCCGCTGCCGACTAACTTTTCACTTCTGGTTGCCAGTCTGGCCACCACAATTTCAATTTATTAAATATTTTTTATTTATTTTTTCATTTTCTAAGATCCATGATGGATTGAATGAATGTTACCACCGATTTCATTGATACGCGACTTTGGAAAACAAAACACCTGTGGAAACGTTTCCAGTCTTGCATGTTATCAACAGATCAGAGTGAAATCCACCAATCACAGCCACTAGTGTGACCTTCAGACCTTTACATCATGCTAGCACAACGCCTCAAACAGCACCTCACAAAGCGCCTCACACAGCGCCTCACACAGCGCCTCACACAGCGCCTCACA
>CM042747.1:34927485-34933082 GCA_022496165.2 Catalaphyllia jardinei | reverse complement strand
CCTCACACAGCGCCTCACACAGCGCCTCACACAGCGCCTCACACAGCACGTCACACAGTGCCTCACACAGCACCTCACACATTGTCACACAGTGCCTCACACAGCACCTCACACATTGTCACAGAGTGCCTCACACAGCACCTCACACATTGTCACACAGTGCCTCACACAGCACCTCACACAGCATCTCACACAGAGCCTCACACAGAGCCTCACACAGTGCCTCACACAGCGCCTCACACGGCGCCCCACACGGCACCTCACACAGCACCTCACACAGCGCCTCACACAGCGCCTCACCCAGCAGCTCACAAAGCACCTCACATGGCACCTCACACAGTGCCTCACACAGCACCTCACACAGTGCCTCACACAGCACCTCACACAGCGCCTCACACAGCACCTCACACATCACCTCGTACAGTCCCTCACAAAGCGCCTCACACAGCGCCTTACACAGTACCTCACACAGCGCCTCACACAGTGCCTCACCTAGCACCTCACACAGTGCATCACACAGCACCTCACACAGCGCATCACAGTGCCTCACACAGCACCTCAAACAGCACCTCACACAGCACCTCACACAGCGTCTCACACAGCACCTCACACAGCGCCTCACACAGAGCCTCACACAGCACGTCACACAGTGCCTCACACAGCACCTCACACATTGCCACACAGTGCCTCACACAGCACCTCACACATTGTCACACAGTGCCTCACACAGCACCTCACACATTGTCACACAGTGCCTCACACAGCAGCTCACACAGCATCTCACACAGAGCCTCACACAGTGCCTCACACGGCGCCTCACACGGCGCCTCACACAGCACCTCACACAGCGCCTCACACAGCGCCTCACCCAGCAGCTCACACATCACCTCGTACAGTCCCTCACAAAGCACCTCACACAGCGCCTTACACAGTACCTCACACAGTGCCTCACAGTGCCTCACCTAGCACCTCACACAGCGCATCACACAGCACCTCACAGTGCCTCACACAGCACCTCAAACAGCACCTCACACAGCTCCTCACACAGCACCTCGCACAGCACCTCAAACAGCGCCTCACGCGGCACCTCACACAGTGCCTCGTGCGGCACCTCACACAGCGCCTCACATGGCACCTCACACAGCGCCTCGCCTCATACAGTGACTAACACAGCGACTAACACAGCGCCTCACACAGTGCCTAACACAAGATTTTATGCCTTTCTAGTAGGGCTGAACACAAGTTTCTAGCCCCATCACTTCTATGCCTATAGCCCTCACATGGGACCTTTTTTCTTATAGATTTCCAAGGAAATTGCATGTGGGGCCCTATGGGTCATATGATAAAAGTTTTAACACATTTTATTCCAGACCTGTACGGCTGTACATGTATCCTTTCCATCACACTGATACCTTCCCCTACACATTCCACCCTCTTCCTCCCTTCCCTCCATCAAGATATTTACAAACCACATCTGTTATCAACTGTATCCAGTGAAGAGCCTACCAGAATAAATGTCTGTGACCTTCCTAGGAAAACCAAACTCTTTCTATGATGCTGCCTGGCTTTGATTAAAATACTCTTGGCATACAAAGTCAAACCATGATTAGGGTGCTTGCCACAAACATTTGTGTGTGAATGTAGTTAGTTTAATTTTCCATGCTCCATTCCCTTTTCAAGAACAAAATCATTATGTGCTGCTTTACAATAGAAAAAACTCTTTTCGAGGAAAATCTGACAGGACAGGAAGGAATTAGGTGACAACTCTTTTTTTTGCAAAAATTCAGTCAATAAGCACTAAACTACTGTAAAACCATGCTTACCCATTAGCTGGATGAACTTGAGGATGGAAGACTGCTGTAGTAAATTTCAAAAGAGGTCGACTTTCGGGAAAACTGGAAATAATGAATTTTACAATATATTATATGTTTGCTTTCAGACTGAACCTTTCCTGTAGAAATTAAAAAAGAGCAGCCATGAGTCTTGGAACAATTCGAAAAATATAACAGAGTAAGTGGCACAATAACAATAGCTAAAGGATGTTGGAAATTGCTCATTTGGACTACTTTAAAAATGCCTCACAGTGCTTACCTCTCAATAACTGAGCAGGTCTGTATGGGAGAATCTTGATCAAGGTCGTGAGTACAGACTGAATGCAGTTAGGTTTGTACACATGACCGAGGTCAAGATTCTCCCATACAAACCAACTAAGCTCGGTTAATAAGATGTTTATTACATGGCAAACAAGAACAACTTAATTAGTTTAAAGTACCGGTAACTGGTTTGTACTAGCTGATATTTTGCTTGCGAGCAGCAATGAGTCAAACATAATTCCGCCAGAGTTACCTCATCCTCTTTACTTTTTTCTCATAAACATTATTATTGCATTTTAGTTTGCAACTTTTTCACCGCAAAAATGTAGTAGTCTAGATGCCAGTTTAGATAGGAAAATCTAGACCACTTTCAATATCAATTCAGCCAATCAAATTTGTGAATTCAGTTATTTCCAGTTGTTGTGTGAGACAGACATATCCTAAATCTAAATTTCATCTGACCCAACAAACAGTAAATAATATTGCATTGTCTACCATTTTCCCTAATAAAAAGGTAATTACATGAATGTGCTCTCTGGGACTAAAATATAGCATCCACTATACATATATTATAAAGGGTTTTTTTATAAAGAGAAGGTATAGTGTACAGGGTATGGTGTTTTTGCCAGAAGCAAAAAACTGCCCTTGTATAGAGAAGTGCCTGTAAATAGAGGTTCTACTGTAGTACTGTAATTCTAGTGTTTCTTTTCTTCCATTTGGCCTGAATAACCAACTCAAATATACATGTTCCTCTATATTATAGATGCACAGAAACATATATTGCTACATTTATTAAAGATTGTACACTGATTTTCTGAGTTGCAGATTAATCTAACAAAGAAATTTATACATCAGTAACACAAACCAAGTTTACTCACTCATCTTCAAGTATAACAACAAATCGGAAGATGCCATCTCTGTACGGTCCTACTCTGACAAATATGATCCCATGCCAGACTACACAAAAAATATGTGTAAACAATGTTATTTATACAATATCATTACCACATTCTCACTATTTTCCCAGTCAAGGTAGCTTAAGACTTCAGTAAAACTAACAATGATAATAGGAGTTAACAGACACCAATTGAGTCTATGATCATGTGTAAATGAAAAAAATATTCAAATATGAAATAAACAATTTATTGTGTAGTGGAGACTGATTTGTGTATCACCGATAACATTGTTATGATTTGAAATAGAGCTACACAACAAAAAACCCTGTTACATACTTAGGGTCCGAAATTGCGCTTTCCTGGTCGCCAAATGCGACTAAAAATTTTGCACTGGCAACCAGAATTTTGCAACTGGTCGCCAGTGGGCGATTAACTTTTTCAGACCACGAAAATTATACAAACAATAACTCTAATTTTCAGCCAAACCAATTAAAAAAAATTCAAAGCCACCTGCCAATCGGTCACTTACTTTTTACCTTTCCACTACTTTTGAAGTATAAAACTGATTTTCCTGTTATTATAAATCTACCACAACATTTCACAGCTAGGATCAGTGTGAAGCTTCGTGGCCATGTTTCTTCAGCAGTTTCCGATAACATACATATTGCCGACAGGACTGGGACAAGAAATGCTGCACAGTTTTGGCCTGGTGCAAGCAACATGGCAATCCGTCAATCGTCTTGACAGAATGCGAAAGAAAAATCATTTTGAACACAGAGCAAAGAACCAAATGGCAGTTTTTCAGTAGAGCACAAGAAAAGGTATAAAGTTGACTGAAACATTTGGCAATCGCATGAAACTGCGTATATGGCTGGCATTTGATTCGTTCGTCATAATTTTTAAGTGGAAGATATATAAATAATCAGCATGTTTGCATTTAATCTTATTTGTTGGCGGAAAAATCACCATTGCAGCCCGAAACGCGTTCTCTTTGTTCTGATTTATAAATTAAAGAAAAAGTGGCCACTAGAGTTTTCCACCTAATTGTGTTTCGCTGGGAAGGAAAAAGTTTTCCCATATGGCAACGTAAAAAAAAAAAAAATTCATTCGCCAGTTTTTGCCTGCCTAAAAAATATAATTTTGGACCCTGCAACACAGGGAGCACACAATCTTGCTAAGTAGGGAGAGAGTAAATAAAGGAACAAAAAGAATGAATAGTTTACCTTTGTCTCCTGTTGTCACCTCTAAGCTTATGCAATAATTTTACTGGGAAAACTGCTGCTTACAAATCCTGCGTAACACTGTAGCGCTAAACTCATACCTAGGCCTTTCTGTGCTCAGCAAAAAATTTTTTTGGTTTGTATACAAATTTGACAACGGAGGCAACTCTTTGCTAAAACATTTTGAGCGCATTGCAAATATTGGCTCGAATCTCTAAACTTTCATGAAAGCAAACAACACAAAAACAAACAAACACAAAATGAGGTTGGAAGGTTTTTCTACAACTTGCCCAAATTTGTTGTTGTTTGACAGTCTGAGAATTTTTGTGACTTTTGCAAAGTTTTGTCTCAATTCGCTTTTTGCAACATGATCGTACCATTACCTAAATCCCAAACACGTCATCCAGCGCATGCCTGTGCTCCCTTCCCTCTTCCACACAAAATCTCGCAAAAACTACGACAAATCGATCAGCCAGCTCGACAGCCAAAGGTCAGTCGATGGATGTTTTGAAAGGCCTGAATGAACTAAAAGTCCTTCAACGACAATCTTTGACGTCGATGAACCAACTTATATCAACTATGACCTTGGCAGTGGAAAATTTAACTGAGGTGAGAACTTCTCGCAAGAGAAAGAGATGAAATGAGTGAATCAGAATCCAACAATCAAGAAGATCCCAATTACCCAGCCTGGAATGGCAGGAAACTCACCTGGTGACATTAGTAGCCGGGTCAACATATTACTGACCTTCTACAATCAACTGAATCCTCAAAAAACTGCTCAAAAGCTGATGAGGATGAAGTTTTAGTTGAACTCTCGAAATTGTACAAGTCGAAAGAAACAGTAAGCGACCCAATAAATGCTAAATTAGCTTCCCTTGTTGAAATGGTCAAAACAAGCCTCTCTGAGGAAAAAATAAAAGAAAAACATGAGTTATTGAGAAATACAACAGCGCAAAGAACAGTGAAATTCTGATAAACACAAGTCAGAGTAAATCCAAAAATCTGGAGAAAGGTCAGATTGAATACCAGATCTTGAGACCTGAAGATGCAAAAGCTTGAGACAAACCTTCTGAGAGTATGATGCCTATTGTCAAAATGTCTGACAAGTTACTGGAGTTAAAATCCAACTCCAAATGTGCATCTGAAAGTGATGTATCTGAGTTCCTCCAACTCTCACTTGACTCTCTTGCTCTTAAGGGACACTATTAATGAGGTCAATATAAAGAGGCATGAACTTATTAAACCAGACTTGAATAATCAGTTCAAACAACTTTGTGGCTTGCATATGCCAGTAACAAAATTGTTATTTAGAGATGATTGCCCCGAGTCAGTAAAGGAAATATCTCAAACCAATAAAGTGGGCATCAAGGTTTCGTCAAAACCACAGA
>CM042747.1:34909985-34922485 GCA_022496165.2 Catalaphyllia jardinei | reverse complement strand
CGAATCTTCGAAGTCACGCAATAATTTTTCGTAACACACTGTGATTGTACTCTGAGCCAGTGAATTATCCTTTGGAGTACATGTTGTGTTACATGGCATATTGGTGTCATCATGAAGTGTAAGGGATCACATGCCCACCCTTTTCTACTGTGAACCCACTCAATTTCAGACTTACTATTCAGCATTTTTTCACCTTTAGAGCTTGATTTCTGGGATTGGATTGTGCAATCTCATGTGATACCTTACACTTCACAATGACTCCATAGAATTACCATGAAACTTCAACTTACAGGTAAGTCTCATTTAACTCTCAATTTGTAAGCAGCAGTTTTCCCAGTAAAATAATTGCGTAAGCTTAGAGATGACAACAGGGGACAAAGGTAAACTATTCATTCTTTTTGTTCCTTTATTTACTCTCTCCCCGCTCAGCAAGATTGTGTGCTCCCTGTGCCTGCAATAGACAGATGACAGATAATGCACTTCTCATGTGAAAGTGCAGTCATGGTTTGCCCAAGAATTATAAATTTTAATTCAATTCTTAAAATGGTTTTTATCTCACTTTACTTCTACTACATGTGTGTCATACTGCTGTAAACTTAAAGGGGCTATGTCATGGTATTTTGAGTTATTCTGACCATCGACCAAAACTACCTTTAAATTGAAGGAAACCTGAAAATAATACTTTAGAAAGATAGGAAAACACTAAAGAGATAAACCATAAAGGAACAAGGATGGTTAAGGATGGAGAAGATTAACACGGATTACAAACAACAAAGTCGAAAAATTTAGGCTAAATTTTTCAAACCGTTTAACCGTGATGCAGCTCCTTTAAGATTATGTTAGTTATAGCTCTGCAAAATGTACAATCTGGATGTACAGGAAACTGTTGGCTAAAATGTCTCCTCTTAGCTTTTATGTGCTACTGTACATTATGGTAGTCAGAATTTCAGTGGACGTCATAAGAAAGAAAATGTTCTTAATAGAAGAAGTGTTCATCTCGATTTAATGTTGTGCTCATTTGAAGTTTATTTCAAATATGTAATACATAATTGTTTATTTTAAAATGATTTTACCAGAGAATGAATTCAGCCACCAACAGGCCATTTCCGAGTGGCATTTTGCCTCTGTGTCAAAACGAGTCTAAATGTGAAACCATTCATATGATTTCCACCTACAGATTCATTTCATGATAATCAAACTCATTTTTATATGAACAGTTTCGCACGGAGACTCGTTTTGAAACAGAGACACAAGTACAGTAAACATTCATCCATTAGCTGCTCACAGGAGCCTTTGATTGCATTCCAAATCATGGGTGCCTGAAATCTTATATTAAATTTGCCATAGTTAGTTCTTACTTTAGGAAGGTAACAGACTGTTTTGCAGCAGATCTTGTATTATACTGTTGAACTTCGCTGACCTCAGTAAAAAAATTATTGAACACAAGAGGTAATAATAGCGGCCCTCAGGGCCGCCAAGCAGAGCTCCATAATTATTATAGAAACAGAATCACATGCACGTACATGTATGCATAGAAATGGGAACCCATGCAACTGTTTTCTTATAGTCAAAATGGCTAGCGGCATGGATCACGGACGTGTTCACCCAACAACGACGACGATGACGACCAAGTCATGCAGTCTTGGATTACAGTATATATCTTTGATATTAGCCATGCATATTACCTTAATTGACAGCTGTCATATCATGAAATCCACTAACCAGTGTCACATGACCATATCGCGGGCTCAGGTTTAGAGCTCATCAAGGTCGCATGTTTTTTTTTAAGTTGACCGCTGACTAAGTGCTGGTTTTCGTTCGGATTGTGGGCTCAAGTCAGGTTAAATTGTTGGAAACAGGGCAGGATTGTTTAAAAGCCAGTTAACACTAACCCAGGTTTAAAAGTTAAAATTATAACTTTTTCTCCTATTCAAATGTTTTTTGCTGCTTCGTTTTATGTATATGGTGATCATTAAAATGCAAAACAGGAGGCCAAACAATATACAGAAAACCTCACTGCAAAGTTACAAAACTCAAATCAAAATTCTACTTTTTCCTGGGTTAGCTTAATCATGCTCTGATCAACCTGGCCCAGGAGCTACACTTTTAGGGTGGTCTAAATCTATATGTTTTATTCTTAAACTTATACATAAATATTGCAATCTGATATGACACAAAATCATGTAGTTTTATAACATTTAAGGTTTTGAATAGGGGACTTGTGTGCTCATCAAATTTAGAAATTGTCATAGTGACGGATTTTACTTCATATTCCAAGATTCCTCTTCACATTTTTTTAAATACACTCAGTCACTCAATATGCAGTTTCCATCATAAATTTGAATCTATAAAGACACCAAGGTATTTAATAGATCTCTCCTTCTTAAAAGAAACATCTTTTATCACCAAACTAAAATCATCAGATATCCTTTTTTAACAGGGATGAAATATGACATAGCCTGATTTTTCGTTATTTAGAGACAGCTTATTAGCCATCTATTTCCATTTTTTTCACTCAGTGTTAATGTGTTGTCTCAAGATTGCAATATCTCTGTGTCTATAAACCAATTAGCATCATCAGCAAATACATGGAAATAAAAGAGGCTTGAGCATTTATGAAAGTCATTAATATACAATAGAAATAAAATTGGACCCAGTACTGATCCTTTAGGAATCCCTCAAGGAACAATGACAAGGTCAGATGTTGCACCATTTACTGTGACCAATAATTGGTCACAGTAAATGGTGCAACATCTGACCTTGTTATTGCTTACAATTTTTAAGATATGAAGTAAACCAATCTTCACTGATGCCTCTTATTCCATAGTATTCAAGTTTATCAAATGTCTTAATGAAACGTACAAGTAACCCACAAGAGAGTTCACCCTCATCAACTGCCTTTTGTACTTTATTGATTATACTAAGAATAGCATAGTCAGCTGAGTGTTTAGGACGGGAATCAAATTGTCTCTTAAAAAATACATTTTCTTTTTCTAGAAATTTAAGTAGCCTGATAGATATAAGTTTCTCTAAGACTTTATTAAATACAGAAGACTAAGAGCGTATTAAAAACAAACCAGACAAGTACTGTTAATCAAAATTCCCTGACACAGTTTTCTAGATCAAGGTGTCAAGAAAACATACAGATGTCGCTCGCTCTCTCATGTAATTCTGATCGGAAACGAACTCAATTTGTGAAAATACATACTTTTGGGAAATGCTCGCTATTTTAGGAAAGGGTTTTATTTCTTGCCTTATATCAAGTAATAATCGGAATCCGCAATTATTAAGCTTTCAGAAAATATATACTTTATTGGAGGTTTTATGAAACGTGTCACTGTGAAGCAGCGACTATGAGAGGTTGTCATTTGCGGTATACTAATACCTTAATACTAGTATACCTAAATGGTAATAATGCTGCCAAAGGGGAGAACAACTTTAAGTATGCTAACAGTTACTCTATGAACTGAACTGTGAAGAATTCATTTGCACAACATATTTGAATCGTTATGCTAGGGAAATCAATTGAAATTGTTATTGGGTTGGGTGCTTTGTGGGAGTGAATAGATATTGCGTGAAAGTGCCCTTTTCTTTACAAGAATTTGAACTTAATACACGTTTTGCAAGCAAAAAAAGACCCTGAAATAAAGGAAAGGCAAATTTTACATAAGTCAAGTTAATTGTTGCGGAGTGAGCGTAGCGAGCGATCAGCAACATAATCAGGATTTAAAATTAAAAGAATATGTAAAAGGAGAACGAATTCTCAAATTCATGACTTTTTACCAGAATGCATTGCATTTAACAATCAGACAAAGAGAAATCATCGTTACTAAAACTTGTTGAATAATTAAAAGTGTAGAACAACCTTATTTCATATATGCTACGATCTACTCCTTTTCATCCGAACATGAATTTAAACTTAAGGTTTAGCATTTTCACATATCCGGCGATGCTGGACGCGTCTTCGACAATGTCAACACTCTAGAGACATTTAATGCATACTGGTACAAAATTTATAAGTGAGATTTCTGCGGCTACAATTTTCACATCTTTCAATTTCCACATCTTTGGATTTCCATCCTTTTGATTTTCTGGTAAAGGGGAGCTAGATGTAAATCGTATGTGTGTGCTTTATTGTCTCGATCCCTTGTCACGGTATCCGGTCATCTTGCCACCAGGGAGTCTCGCCAACAACCAACATGCCACCAAGAAACCATCTCCCCACCAACTAACTCGCCGCCAAGTAAAGTAGTTGAGGTGAATAAGCTGTTCGAACGAGAGTAAAGTAGTCAAGATGGAAAAGCTGTTCAGACGAAGTTTGTTTGCCTGTCTGTATGCAAATTACATGTTGTAGGTGACGTGATTTGATAAATGTTCCGTTGTCTTGGGCAAGTGAAATTCAACGCGCGTATGTTGTTTTTTTGTAGCATGGTTTTGAAAACAACACAGGTCGTGCTTTTGTTTCTTTTTTTTCTTTTTTGTTTCTTTCTTTTTTGTGCAGTAGTCTTTGCATTGCCTTCGTAGCTGATTATTTATTTGATTTATTTATTTTGGACACAACTGGGCTACCGCCGGAGCAGCGCATCGTTCAAAGTAATACGAACTGTGTGAGTGTTTTACACAACTAAACAAGGTAGAACGAATTTCAGTCTCTTCGGCTTGTGGTTCAATGCTATTAGATTATTGGTAATCGGTAATCTTTGGACCGGTAACCATTGTTACACCTCGCCATCGATTCGTCATGATGCATGAATTTGATGCATACAATTTACAAACCACAATTTGACACTGCTTTAAGAAACAAGCAAGCACATGGTTCACTGCGCATCCTAAATCATCCATAGGCACATAACCACAATTCCTTGCGCCATATCACTGCGCATCCTAGAATATTTCCGTCCGCGCATAACCACAATTCCTTGCGCATACCACTGGGCATCCTAAATCTCCCATTTGCGCATGACCACAATTCCTTGTGTTTGTTAAGAAAAAGTGATTGCAAGCCCCTATAATGTAATCTTCTGCTGATTAGAGAGCTGCCTCGCTCGTTCGCTTCAGGCTCACTCGCTGCGGCAGCAATTATGCAGATAGGTGTCTCTGATTAGAGAACTTCATGACACTTTTGCAAAAATTTTGCACCATTTTGCCAACTATATATGACATCATCACTTGGCTAATTTGCATATTTTAAAAACTTGAATATCTCTGGAACAAAAGGAGATATTTGAGAACAGTAAACAGCATTTTACTTCTCATATAGACTACTTGTTTATATTTTAAAATGGCTACGATTGGAAAGATGCAATCTTCGTCATAGTACCACTTTAAATAAATTGATGTTTTGATAACTTTATTAAGAATTCTAATTTTCATAGACGTAGAATACTAACAAGATATCAATATAGATAACTATATACTAAAATTCCATAATATGAAACTTTTCTTTCCATACACAACTACATTATGATTATTTCACTTGTTTAATATTCTTTCTTTTTTCGTTTACCCAAACATGCATCTTACCATGTCTTATAGATGATCTCCTCTCTAGATGACTTGTCTCTACCTCTTTCTCTTTTTCATCATTCTTACTCTTTTTATTCAATCTAAGTCATGTTTGTGTGTAAACGTGCTTTAACATTGCAATGGTAAAATACTCCATCAGCAACCTGTACACTAAGAATGCCTTCATGATCTCGGATTTAACCAGCTTTTTATCAACATTTTCCATGAGTCAAGAGAATTTGGACTGATTAATTTTTTGTTCTCATCATTAAAATGCAATATGCAATATGGCTCAGTTCTGTCTTTTAAGAGGTATGTTTGAATGCATATTTCTTTGCATCTTCAAGGACTGTATCATACCTGCCAACCCCCAGAGTACAAAAATCTGGAGACGTCTAGAAATCTTTGCATTGTGAGAATATCATTAAAGACAATGTCCAGGAAAAACCTCCGAAAATCACCCAAAAGGCATTCCGAGAGACCAGGAGATTTAATGAAAAACTTGGAGACTCCCGGGAAAACCGGGAGAGTTGGCAGGTATGCTGTATTTAGCACAAAAACAAGATGGCTTCCTTGTACATTTGTGCCCAGTCTTTAAGCAATAGTAATGCCACAGGCTAACCACACTGGTGATAAATCACTTGATGATAAAGCATGCATCTAAAATAACACCAATTACCTTATCTTTTACTGCTTTTCATAAGTTGTAAAACATACCAGTAGTTTTCATTCACATAACAGCAAAAAAGCAAAAACAAAACAAAAACAAATAGACAAAAATTAAGGGTTTTCTACCACAACTGGACATGTCACTGTCATATATGTCCTTATTTATGCCTGCTTTGTTTTACAGAATTTCTAAAAGCTGCATTTTAGTTTATTATCGATTTATGCTAATTATGCAAAATTCAAGGTCATGTGACTCCCTTATTGTTACTGTGCACCAGACTGACCATTTTGTTGAAATTTTGATTTTTAGGTTAATGTATAGGTCTAAGCATTAACTTTCATCTAAAAAAAATTCTCAAAAGTATTAAATGATGGTGGAGAAAATATGGTTCTTTGTTTTTCTGATTGACAGGCTGTAGGCAACCTGTTAACATATATGCAGTCAACTGTAATGGTTTTTGCCAGAATCTCGCTGTGAACACACGCTGATTGGCCCAGTTATCTGAGAACCCAGTTAACTGTGTTTGTGGACGGAGTTTGTTTACGAAGCAGGAAAATTTTTTCAGCGCTGTTTTCTCAAAACAATTTTTTCACCAGAAGGGGACACTTAAAGGGCTACAAGTCAAAGGGATATTGTTCGATTACTCTCAAATTTTGACAGTGGCTAGTTTTACATATAAACAACAAAACTGTGTCTCCTAATTTATTATTTCTAAATACTTTTTTTTCAAGAGCAATCTTTGTACAATTACTCCACATTTTTTTAATCTTATTTCAAAACTGTTTTGTAACTTTTCACTGAAATTGAATATGGCAAATCGCAGACATGTTTTTTAGGGCTTTGGCCTAGGAAACAGAGGAACACATTTAATAAGCGAAAAACAAAATTCACTTTGACATGTAACGTTAAAAAGATGATTCAGGCACTCGAACTAAGAAGTGGTGAACATTTAGACAATTCAATTTTTTGAAAATTTTATAGTCTGATAGCCAGTGCTATAAGCTTTAATTTGATATAGGGGTTTAGATATCTGCACTTTAAACCGAACGTGCTACATCGCTCGTATGCGAGACACCCCTGAAGGTGCATGGTAACCTTAAGCTACTCTTACAACATTTCCATCATATATTTTTGAAATCTACACACAATAAGCTTTAATTTTGATATATAGAGACCTTCATCCCCCCAAGAGGTAACAATCTGCCATTTTTAGCCACTAGACCCATGGACTATATAGTGAATCTCTGTAAGGAAAGTTATACTGACCTTGTAGTGACTTCAGTGATGGCATTACATAAACTCCACCAACTGGATTTTGGCCCAAATGTTTGCTGTAATGAGACAGTGCCAGACATTAAGCTTAAGGTTAAAGTGCCAATGAAGTGAAAAATATTGCTGCACATTTGAAAGACTTGACTAAATCCAGAAGAATGACATTTTCCTTTTTGGAGATCTTATTTCATTCTTTTTGACTAGAGATATTCACATTTTTGTATTATGCAAATTTGGAAAGTGATGACGCAGTAAACTGTGCAAATAAAATGGTAAAATACTCAAGCAAGAATATCTCTAAAAATATTAGAGCAGTGCTCTTCAAACTTGGCACCAGAAATGTACATCACAAAAGAAACAGAATGAAACCTGTGATGCTGTTGCCATGACAACAGTTTCGCCTCTGGTCCTGCCCAAGTCAGAATTGAAATTCCCAGTTTTTGTCAAAACCAAGTACTATCCACTCCCAGCAATCTAACAGGGACAGTTAAGACCATATGGGAAGCATGCCCGTTCAGAGGACCTTCAGAGCAAGACCCTCTGTCGCACTTAAAAGGTTTAGAAATAGGGATATTTGGTTTTTGACAGAAAGAGCTAAGAGAGCTAAGAGAGGAGCTAAGAGAGCTAAGAGGAGCTGGAGCTAAGAGAGTTGCCATGGCAATGGCATCACAGGTGTCATTTTGTTTCTTTTGTGATTTATTCTTCTGGTGACAAGTTTGAAAATTACCGCTCCATTATTTCTAAATATATTCTTCATTCAGTATTTGCCCCGCAGGATTTTGGGAGACATTATAGTTTCCCCTGCGTATACGTATAAAGAATGTGTGAAATATTAGTGTAGTATGCGAATCAATCCCGACTTGAAGAAACTAGGCGTGCACGGCGGACTCGGGTAATAGGTAGGGTTTTGCCATCTTCGAGCGGCATTTCAAGGTCAAAAAAATACACTCCAATTACAATATGGCCTGCATTACAATTTCAACGTGATCAAATAAATTCCCTTTGAAATGGCTGTGATTCTGATCTAAAACAAATTGAAAATGCTTTCAAAGATGCTGAAGATTGATTTTAGGAGAAGAACAGCTCAGAGGGTATCGTAGGAAATTCTGAATACTATAGAAATTCGAGGCCAGTGTGGTTCAGTTGCAGCTAAATAGCTAAATACCCTTCCGACCATCAGTTTTACCTCTGGCATCTCGTTTATTTGGATCGCTTATTTTTACTGAGTAATCTTACGTGGCGTAGACCCATGTGACAGCTGGGTGACTAGCAGGGATCCAAATGTAAATGCAAATGTTTTGCGGCGTTTTCGTTGAGGACAAAAAGCTTGACTCTAATTTTCATATATGGCGACTGTAACACAATACTTCTGTTTATATCTAAGAAAAAAATCTCGACTTCTGTTCTGCTTTTGACATACGTTTGCTAGTATATCAAGACAGTTTATTAATAGAGGGGAATGGTTATGAAACTCATCACAGTTCTTTGTCGTATGTTATTGTTCTTTCTTTTTTGGCCTTGACCCTGCACAAAACACAATAGCTGAAATATTAAATATTCAACATGACAAGAGCGTGGGACAAAGAAAAATCTGTCACATATGAACTCAGTAAAATGACCTTGCTCTCCATGAGTTCTCATAGCTCAGTGGATAGAGTGCCTGCCCGGTGTTCTGGAGGTCATGGGCTTGATTCCTGCCGGGGACTCAGATTTTTCTTTGTCCCACGCTCGTGTCATGTTGAATATTTCATATTTCACATTTAATTACCGAGCTCAAAATTCACTACCTTCATTTACTTATCAACACAATAGCTGTTTACTCCGAACTGAGGAACTAAAAAATAGAAACGTGTTGGTTACGTAACTCATGGATAGTGTATGAGCATAAAACAAAAGATTGTGCTGGGTGGTGGACTTTCCAACATAGATCTTGGCATCTTTGTTTGTCCTTTTTTTGTTTGCCGGGCTTCCTAACCAGTCTATTAACTATTACCCTCTATTAACTATGATCAAGACAAATTGTTCAGTGTTTCAGTATCAAACTAGAACAACAGAGGTTTGATATTTTTTTCCAGAATGCACTTCATCAGAGTATTAAGTAAAGACTGGCAGTAATCAAAGATTATGAGAGTGCGTTTGATGCCGTATAAACTTTTATACAGATACCTTAAATGATTTCCCTAGCTGACTTTCAGCCTCTAAAAACCAACCTTTTTCATCAACAACCAGAGTTTTAAAGAAAGATATTTCAGTGACATTTTCCATGCCATTCTGATTGAACAGGTCTCGGTACAAACTATGTTGCGTGACAGCGCCAGCTTCCAACTCACAAGTTTAATAGGACTAAAATATTTACATCAGCCTTCAGATTTCGTGCTAAATACTCCCACATTATTAACTTGTAATTTGTAAAAGTATATTTTTTACGAACATTATTCTAAGCAGGAAGCTCAAATATAAGTACACATTTGCAATCGCGTGCTCATTCATCATAAACAAATTCCGTGTGACTGATTCGAGTATTTCCGCTGGCCTGATACAAAGTATACAGTAATTATAATTCTGTTCCCTGGCTCAGGTTCACTCTTACCCATCTTATAAAATAAACAAGTTCCTTGTGAGCCAGAACGAACGTTTAAATAACATCATACTATTGAATATAATACTACTCAGCCTCAAAATCCCACAGCAAAGTATCCAATGCTCCTTCTGTGATCAAGAGCGCATGGAAAGAAAGTCCAAAGTCTACATGGCCTGCTCACATGCTCACATGTTCGTCACATATATTATCACATGTCTCAGTTAGAGTACCAGTTTACTGGCCGTGACCACAGTTAATAACTATGTCGTGACATAGTTGGTAACTATGTCATGACATGCCCCTGCAAAAATTAAGCGGGGTGGCCATTTTCGTGCCGTGACAGGAATCTGGGTTTTCCAGACAATAACTTTGCACAGGACAACCAACTCTGCAGAGTCACAGGCAAAAATTAGGATTGCGTTCCACTTCGTCAAACGCAAATATCATGTGATAGAATGAGTTAAACAGAATGTGTTGGTTTAGTTCACTTAGTGGATTCTTTGGATCATATTTATGGTAAGATGCCTAAGTTACAGTATGAGTGATATAGTTTACAAAAAATATATAATTTTAGTTCATACAATAACCTTCAGTATTATTGTTTTCAATCAGCAGAAATAAAAGAAAGCGGGGGCAGCTTTAGTGATAACTATTACTAGTTTACAGGTTTAGTTGCACAGTCTACTACGTCATCACCTTTCTAATTTGCATAATACAAAAACATTAATATCTCTAAAACGAAAAAAGATATTCCAAAAAGGAAAATGCCCTTCTTTTGTATTCTGAAAAGCCTTTTAAATGAGCAGCAATTATTTTTTTTTCATAGGCACAAACACAAAGCAGAATACTAACACAAACCAATACAGAATTCTCCTTCTCCAGTTGATAGAATAGGATTTTCAATATTAGTTACTTAGTGTTACATATACACAAAGACAAGTACCACAAATTGGACAACCTCTAGATTGTAGTACCATTAACTAGTAATCTACATTTTTGCATAAAATATCACTGGAATGATAAGCTCTTAACATTGCCTGACCCTTGAGGTGACTATCAATTTGGAGTAAATACTTTCAATTAGAGTTACAACTGACAGAATCAACCATGCTATCAAGTGTGCCACTGAAACAAAAACAAAATGTACTGTGCCAAGCCCGGAACACCAGAACAGCAATCGTAAATCATGACTAATCAAAAAGGTAAAACTCAAGAAATCTCCAGTTCACATCTTAAAAATACTTTGGGTCCACACCAGGCACTTTTGGGGCACATTAAGAAATGTCTAGAAAACCTGAACAACTTTAAACTTTAGAAATCCTTAGGAGTCTTCAAATTCGCTTTGGCAATCCACAGAATATCCTTGGGATGGATGGAAAAATGGATCAATAGATGGATGGATGCATCAATGATTGGATGCATCAATGATTGAATGCATGTATGCATGAATGCATGCATGCATAAATGAATGATTAGATTCCTGTTACAAAAAGGAACATTTTTCTTGCAAGAGAGTAGTGTGAGGGATTTCCGCAAATGGAGATAGACCCAATTGGGCGTGGCCTTTGAGAAAAAGCTCTGTTTTAAGAAAGAGCACAATGTTCTTGTATGCATGTTTGAGGTAAGCCCTGCAATTATTTCAGTAAAGTGCATGTTTATCTTGGATTCTTAACACTTCCTGTGAGCATAGCAATTTACACAATGCACATTAACAGATCTCTTCCGTGAAAAGTGGGAAAACAATCGCTGATTGAGTTTTGCAGTACAAACCAACACGACACACAATGCCACAAATTGGCCTAAATTGCAGCACTCAAAGAGGAATGCAAGCCATGCTTTTTCGGGGATGTTTCCAGAACAACAGGAGGAAGATGATGAGCAAGTGCATTGTTATCAGCTAGCTATGTTGTATGACTAGAGTAAGGAATGCGACAGAAAATAAGCATGGTTAAAAGGAGAAACAAAATGACATAAAAACTCAAACCTAGAAATGGAAATACTCTAACTTTGAGTTGCTTGATGCTATATTGACCACACCTAACACATAGACCAAAGTGTAACACTTGTTGCTTTGATGATTTTAATTTAAGCATGGAAATTCATTTTGTGGCCTTAGAAACCTACTCTTACATGCATTAGCTGTTAAATAACAAGGAAACCTAGAATGCAAGAAATAGTAACAAAATCTTATAGTGGCATTTTTTTCTGCACTGTGTTTCTCTTTTTAACAAGAAAGAAAATAATGGCTTATGTAGGCTACTAAAGAAAGATCTAAAATGAAATCAATACAGGGCTGTTTTTCTGTGGTCTAGGTAAACTAAATCACATCATGCCAAAAATATATATTATTTTTTAAAAATGCTACTGATGTTCCCTTTTGTGATATATATATATGAAATAATTCATATTTGAACTGCGGTTATAGATGCAAGTGAAGTATGATCCTCGCAGTAAATTTTCCAATTTAAGCAA